>OMNM01006635.1:6017-18044 GCA_900302745.1 Parablennius parvicornis
CACCCCACAAAGACTCACCAGGCGACCGCGGCCCCGGCATTCCTGCGTACGTTCCATTCATGTGCTTCCTGCCATGATCATAAATACAATGAAGCAACCTGTATTCAAGAAATAAGCACATTATGAGGTTTTATAAAATTTATTGACGATTTCTGAAAAAAACATATGCAAAAGAAATATTTTTACTGGTGAGTCTTCTTTTTTTTTTTTAATCCCACAGTTGTTTCTTCAATGTGACTCGACAAGAGGCTGAGAAGATGCTGGAGCGCAAACCTGAGTGTGGTGGCATCATCCTTCGCCCAGCTACGATGGCCAATAACTACGCCCTGACCATCAGACAAATGACGGCCAGGTCTGATGATCCATTCAAACTGTTCAAATGCAGAATCAAACTGGTCTGTTGTAAATATATCTCATAGATAATTAGACAGATTTGTTCAAAGTTGAAAAATAAATGTGGAAACATAACTTTGAACTCCATTCGTGTTGAAGGAGGATGTGAAAGCTTTTCATGTTTATGATTTATGATCTAAAACATTTGTTGCTTTTCAGTGGCCCTTCCACAAAGAACTACAGAGTGTCTTGTACAAGTGCTGGCTTTGTCATTGAGCTGGACACACCAGTAAGTCCCTCAGATCAGAACTTTTAACAAACAACTCTGGACTAGAATAACCATCAAGAAGAAAAACATAAATCCAGCAAATGAAACCATTAAAGTGCAACGGGATCACAGAATGCATATTATTTATATCTAAACCAACAAACTGACAAATTACACAACAAAAACCTTATTCTTATTGTAAGGGAAATATCATACAGTTTTGACTGTTGTGTGACGTTACCACTAAAGGGTGGACACACACTGATTTCAAGATCTTTATTTACCCAAGGTTATTAAGTACGATTGAAAGATTAAAATCATTTATATAACATGTTCAGTAGGCTGATACATTGTATGACAGTTATCAATGATAAAATGTCATCATTTCATTATCTCCAAAGGCTTTCACTATCAAAGTTAAACACTATTGTCTATGTAATAAAAGGTTTTGATTATGACAGATAGCTTACACATAAGATTACACAGACAGCCCTGCAAAGTGAAATTATTTGAAAATGATTAATTGAAAATGTTGTTGAAAATGTGTCTTAAATGTCATCTAAACCTTTTCAGGTGATGGTCTCCACCCTTAATGATGTACTTCAATACTTCATTGAGAAGACGGAGTACCGCCTCCTCCCCTACACAGAGGGTCAACCTTACGACACTAATATCAGTGGGAGCACTGGACTTTGGAAATACTGTAATTCAATACAAGAGTGCAGCCCAAACCAACCTATTGTGTGTGTGTTTGTGTGTTCAGGGAAACTGCCACCTGCTCCAAAGTTCATCAGCTCCTCCTCCTCGGCTGCTTCAAAAAAAGTACCACTGGCACAAGTGGTTCCGACGGTGCGGCCGCAGAGAAAAATGGAGCTGCCGCCGCTTCCAGACGAGCTTGAGGAAGAGGACTATCTGGAGCCTGATAATCACAACCTTAAATCAGTGAAAGGTGATGATGACCATTAATGTCTAATTTTTAATAATCATAATAAAAAAACTTTTAAAATGTCTTTAATTTTGTTTAACAAAAACACATATTTTCATGAAAATGTAACAAATTATGAATCAGTTGAAAATGAGTGAACATTATGAATGCAAAACAACTGCTTTGCTTTAATTCTTTAGTGTGCTCAGTTCATTCTTCTGTGCTCACCTTCATTCATCTTTACTGTGTTTCAAGATTACAATTTGAATGACAAAAACAATGCAAAGTGTTGCTTTTAATGTCATATTGAGTAGAACAGTTTCATTTGTAGTTTGGATTTGTTGTTTTATTTCTGTGACCCCCACAAGAAAATAATGTGGAGTCTGCTGTCATCTAAGGAACTTATTTTTTACTTTAAAATTAAATTTTATAGATTCCATCAAAACATACTTCCAAATAATGACATATATGGGGATTTTTGTTGCATTATATTCATATTTCATTTTAGAAATAAAAAAAAAAAACGTGACTTCACTGTAATACAGGTTTGATTTGATTTTAAATTTCATTTTGAACATTTAAAAAAATCAAAAAACTAAAACAAAAACCAGAACATCTAATTACGTAAACAATATAAAAGGGTCTTTCACATGCATGAAAAGGAGTAAGAAGACAACCTGCATATTAAATCCTACCCCTTCACATCATTGCTGTTATCTCAATTTACAACAAAATATCTTTATCACTTTCAATGCTTTAAATTCTACAATACAAACAGCATTACTGTATAAACAAACAATCCTCATGTCATAAACAAGCATTGTACCTCACCAGGATCAACTCTTTACATCTCTTTTTGAATTGGCACATATTTGACAATCATTTAGTCTCCACGCACAGTTCATTTTATAATTTTGAATCGCAGTTTGTGTTTAATACCACATTTACATATTCAGTTTAATGTTTACTGAACATGACTGGAGTAACTCCATATAGACTGTTTGGACCCGACTGCCTTGCTTCTATCACAGGATTCCTCAAATGAACACAACTAAACTACTCCCAGTCCATTTTAACAAAAAATGGGATTTTCACTTCAACAGGCAAGATGTTGGTTTGGTTTAGTTTATTGTTTCCCTCCTCCAAAGTATTCTCTTTACATTTATTTAAAAACAGGAAGTAAAACCTGAGTGAATTTTTAGTAATCAGTAAGTTTATTTTAAATGTGGCTAAACTGGATGAACACCTCATTGGACACAATATTTATCCTCACTGAGGATTAACGTGTGTGTGTGTGCTTGTCTCATTTAGCTCCATTCCACAGTGAACTTCAAGGAGTCATAAAACATCGGCGAGAACTGGTCAAATCTGACTCCGAAGATGAGGACGGACATGTTTACGTGAATCCTGTGAGAGAAAGCCCCATCCCCAAGACAGTACAGTGGGAGTGATCATTGACAGTGGAACCTTTAACTGCAGCTCAGGCACGACTCAATCAATACCTATATGAAAATACAAAGGATTGTGTAAAAAAAACTCAAAACTACTCAATATTGCTGTCTGATAGACGCCCTGTGGCCCATGTTAAGATTAACTAAGACGAAGATGAAGTGATGTAATTTGGCCAAGGGAATCTATCAGAATGCTTTCTTCTCACTCTAAGCTCAATTCTAACCAGATGACAGCAGCTATTAAGTCAGAGGAAGAAAATACATCAACTCTTCAGAGAACATGGAGTTTTGCTTCACACGTCTACCATCATGCATTGTAATGAGACAATGATGATCTAGATAGTCATCCTTACTGCATTCCAGTAAGGCCACTATTTTCAGACCGTTTCAGTTACTGCAGTATCCGTGAAAGTGACTTGACGCGTTTGTCTTATAGCTGAAAGGGGTTGTGGAGCTGCTGTCTCGCTCTGTCCTGATCCGTTATCCTGAGATAACGGATCAGGACAGTATTTGTGCAGTATTTGATGTGCAGTATTTGTGGTCACATCAGCGTATCTCAATGAGAGCTGTCTCATTGCTACATGTTGGTATCTTTTCTCAGCTGTTTGTAGCCACAAATCCTTGTGTGCAGATTAAAATAACAGCCTTTGATAAGATCCTGATTGACCCCAAACAAATAAGAATAATGTGCAAGCGCCATCGTTTGGTGAATCAGTCATTGAACAAACCCACGCGGCTCAGCTGATGTGTAACAGCAGGAAGAAAGCAAACAGACTTTATTGATCCCCTTGGCTTCTTTCCAGCGTGAGACGACCCCAAATCTCAACACTGTGATAACCACTGTCGCTTCGTCTCCATGTGACCTTTATGACAGGTTGTTTACATGCCACTACATTAAGCTAAACGTCATTATTTTATTGTTTCACTAAACATAACTTCAGAGCTGATCACTTTGATGTTCCTATCTGATTGATCAACTGATTCAAGTCCTGTTGTGAGAATTATGCAGGATTTTGACTCACAGCTTTGATGGTTGTCGTTTTTGTTCTCACCAGAGAATTAAAAGACCATTTTTGCAGTTCACAGCTTCATGTTTGATGAAAGAATGGTGAGATTGTAAACATCCTCCTCACTGTATTTCCAGATCAGGTAAAGAATAAAAACATCAGCATAATTCAAGGTCATCATTGTTCTTTATTTGTCCACACATAGGAGTAAGTCAACAGAAATCTTTCAAATGTCATAATTATGTTTATTTTTAATAAGTTATCATTGTTTTTTTTTTCTCTTATGTTTCATAATTATTATGGGTCATGTTATAGGTTTAAAGTTTAAGGATCATTCATTACTTAATAAAGACAGCAAAACTGAAAAATATCCAATAAAAAAAGAAACACAAAGACTTTCTCTCTCCCTTTAGTGCTCTCCTGTACTTCATTACCTCTCTCTACCTTTTCTCTCTCACCTCTTCAGACTCCGTCGTAGCAGCCTTCATGTGAGAAAGTCAAATAAAATATCTGTAATAACTTAACATCTCAGTATTTAAAAAATAAAACGGAATAAATTAAGATGATTGTTCCCCAATGTGGAGCCGCCTCCGCTGCCGTTGTGGGTGGTACATTACTTCTCGGTGAGTGACAGCTGCAAGATCCTCTCCAGCTCCTCCTCTTCCTCCTTCTGCTTCCTGCAGGGGGGGATAAAAGTCAGTTCTTGCAAATGCTTGTGTGAGAACATCTGATCATCACTCTGAATTGATCTGTGATTTTTCTGTGTTTTTTAAACAAACATTTTGAACCTTTAATCTTGATAATTACGGCTTTCAGTTAAACTACTGATCTTTATACATGGAATACTTTGAGACACCATTCGATATAAATCAAAATAAAATAAAACAACGCTTGAAAAAATAGTGGGCGTTTTACTGTTTGACAGGAATTACAGGAAAATTAACATTTCTGTTGTATTCTCATTTTGTAAAATGTAGTGAAAGACAACCAGGCCTCATCATATGTTTAACAGCTGTAAGTCCTATTGTGTTCTTACAGTCTTTCTAACTGGAAGTTTCTAAAAGTCGCAGAGCTTTCAGCCATCAGGCTCCTCTCATGTGGAACCAGGCCCCAGTGTCAGGTTGAAATCTCTTATCTCTGGACGTTCTAGCAGGATCTCCGACAGCAGAAGAACAAGTCCATGATCCGTGTCTCCTGCTCCTATCAAGTGTGCATAGAATGGAGATTTCCATCTTGTGTCAACTTGTTTATTTCTCCGTCTCATCCTTTCCATGTTCACTGACCTCTAAAGCCAGCCGGAGCAACGAGAAGCTCCGAGTCTGGGTCTACAGAGGAGCGTTTCCTTCTGCTTGCTCATGTGGAAAAGTTTTTCTCAGTAAAAGTGCTATGAAATGGCTCTGGTATAACACCCCCACTGTCTAAATAAAACGAAATCCAACGTGTTGTAATTAGCTACATGTAGTATAATCACCAAAGAACCAATAAGCTTTATGCTACTGAGAGTAATGACCTTAAAACGATCTGAACTTTATTTACAATTTCTGGTTTAAGTTAAACGAATTTCCACAAGAAACCTCAAATGAGTCGGCCCAGCCCGGCCGTCACAGGGTGGCCACCACATATCACAAAACCAAGAATGACTCAGACTACACATCAATAGATGCAACTAATAACAGAGATTCCTCGGATTGGAGAGTTGGATGATTTTAACAGCCCACAGTGGCACAGGAGTTGTTAGTCACACTGCTGAGCCAAAAGAGTTGAAGATGAAAAAGGAGAATGCAGTTCTCCCTGAATGCACAAAAACCAAAAAAAAAAAGAGTAATACAGGATCTCTGAGATAAATCATTGCAAAAATGAAGTTCTTTTTTTGTTTCTTTTTGTTATTGTTTTATATGTATTGCGCTTTAACAGATTGTCAAGATGACAATGAGCCTTTTAGCAACCAGAAATATAATGAAGAATGGCATAATAATAATGTCCATTTGAAGCCAGTAATGTAATAACTTTCCAATAATGTCATAAAATACATGCATATATAAAAAAAACTAATGCACAACCGTAGAGACTTTGCTGAAGCCTCGCCTCAACGACCACTTTGCCATCCATTTTATCTAGTTTTGATAAGCCAAATGCAATTAAATACTTTATCTTCAAGAAACGTTGCCTTATTTAATCATCATTACATTATCAGCTGAAATTATTAAATGTTCTTTCTCATTTTAAAACACACCGAGCTTCCTTTGAAGAGACATAAACACACATCCGTGGCCTCACCTGTCTATCTCCTCCTGCTCCCTGCACGAAAGCTCCATTGCGATACGCAGCTGCTCGTCGAAGCTGCTCGCCACGCCGAAGTGTCCAGACAACCGCGGGTCGGTCACTGTGCTGAAGGAAAGCGGGGAGGTGGCGGTGGGATCCAGCGGCGAGACGGAGGAGGGCTGGCTGGGGTCGGCCATGTCTTCTCCCTCTCTGCTGGCCAGCGAGATGGACAGAGACTCCTGGATCGCCCTGGAGGAAAATCCAATATTAAGACTTCAAATTAAGTGTTATTAACGAAAGAAAGGCACATTAATAGAATAGTTTCTCTGCTGGGTTTCATCACAGCGTGGAAGCTGCAGTCCTCAAGAGACGCTGAAAAGAAGAAAAAAAAAAAAAACTAATCACCGCACTCCATTTAGACGTGTTTAATTAAATTACATCCCAAAGCCGGGGACTTCTCTGGATGAGACAGATTCATGAATGAGAAGGAAGGGATGAGTTGAAACAACCACTAATCATTCAACACATTATACCAACCAATATAATAACATAACATTTTTCTTTGACACGAGCAACATGAGGTCCGGCTCACCTCTCCAGCTGAGAGTCCTCCTCGTACAGCGGGGACGGGGGCACCGGGCGGCTGTTTGTCAGAGCCTCCCAGATGGTCACCTGAACACAAGATGGACACCTTAAAGGTTACAGATGTAAGAAACACCTTCACAGACAGTTTGGATATTGTTTATTTTTGTTTATTTCACACATTCAGAAACAGCGTACACAAAAAGGACTGAATAGTTTGTCCCCCTTGACAGTTTCACAGGAATAAAGCATGAGAGATTTCACATCATGTATTTATTTTCCTAATTTCCTCTCACACATAGTTCACCGCACTCACCTGGTCGCTCTCGGTGCCGGCGTCCAACAAACTCTGCTGGATGGCGAACTGCAGCAGGTTGTCGTCCTCGTCCCTCATTGGCTCACTGCGGCCCGGACCGAGCGTGGTGTAGTCCGGAGGAGGTTCGAACACCGAGGGATCCACCTCACATTGGAAGGGGGGAGGAGGAGATTGACCTGAGTGAAGACAAACCGCATGTTAATAATAGAGGGAATGTATTAATAATAATAATAATAATAATAATAATGCATTATTTTCTGATAAGAACTCGATTCCTTCTGGAATTTACCAGCTCAGCCTGGTTCTGCAATAAAGCAGTGATTATCAGACATTTCAGAGGAGCAGCAAATGAAGGATAATAATTTCATATTTGAATTATCGTCATATGACCCACGGTAAATGTGTTTTTTATGTGTGTGTTTTCTGTGACGGGATGCTCACCAGCTTCTTCCGGGCTCTCGGGTTTGTGAACCGTCACAGAGCTGACCGGCTCGTCGCAGCCACACAAGTTACTGAACGTCACTCTGGCGTTCAGCACGTGAAACAGAGGAATTTCTGAAGGAGAGTGAAATGTTGAGACATTGTTGTCGCATACGGTCAAATTATCCAGGTGTTTATAACGTTTCAATGAGCACAAAGCCAATGGAAGGATCGTTGGTAGGTTTTGCTACGTTTCAGATAACCTCATGTGTCCTCTGAATATATCACTGGTGTGACTGACACTTATGCTTCAAACATTGAGAATAACATGTTTTAAATAGTACATTGTAAAAAGACTTCACTAATAAAGTTAAAAAAAAAAAGTTCAACATGTCACAACTTCATGAGTGTATTGGATTTACAGTCATGCGACGGAGCCACTGCCGCTATCTGACTTATTACTTGAGCAGGAGTCTCTTCACTGCACCCACCGATCTTTACAGGGAAACCGGGCGGCAGGCGCAGGGTGATGAAGTCACGCAGCTTGGCAAAGTGCGCGTTGGAGATGGCCATCAGGTCGATGATGGGCGTCACCTGCTCAGCCAGGGAGAGAGGGTGACTTTCACTCAGCCACAGCGTCGCTTTAAACCTGGTGAGGCCACGGAGACGACAAAAAGACAAGACAACTCTTTATGTTTCTAAATCGCTCGCTTCTATTCAATACTGCACTCAAAGGGATGAGGAATGTGTGATTGTTTCGATGCTTCGCCACACCTCTGGACTTTGCTGGTGAGCTCGACGGGTCGTCCGATGTCGCGGCCGTTCAGGTTGAACTCCGGGTTGAAGTACTCCTCAGCAGTGATGGCTGTGGGGTTGTGAGGACTGGCACACTGGGACACGTTGCTCTGTCACAAAGAGAGAGAGAGAGAAAGAGCTGTAAAGTTCCAGTGTTGATCAAAGGAGACTGCAGGTGGTGTGGGTGGTGTGTTCGTGTGGAGCGGCGGATGTGATTCTCAGGGTCCGCAGAGACTCTTACCCCATTGTGAGCTGTGTGCTGCTCAGCAATCCCCAGGAAAGACTGCAGAGGAGTCTTTGAGCCTGAAAGGGGAAAAACACAGACACATCATCGTCGTTATCAGCCGTTTCCCCATGAAATTTAAACAATATGCATCATTGAAAGAAGTTGCACGGTAGTTGGGATTACCGACTCATAGCAAGAAAATTCTTGGTTTGGGTCTTTAAACATTCTACATGTACACCGGACACCAGTTGGGCAACATGTTTCTTTTTCCACAACAACTGTTTAAAAAAACCGAGCATATACTTTTAACTTTATTGCACTTGCGTCATCACCTTTGCTTCTTGACTTGTCCTGGTCTGATAGATGCTCAGTCCTGGAGCGAGTCACCAGCTCCACATTGGTAGCACTGTAAACCTGCACACAACAACACACGAGGGAACGCCGCCGTTGAACACACATGTCTCTCTACTTCGTAAAGCCCCTGGCAGAAGCCTTGTTTGCTTTAGCCAAACATGCTTTGGTGTAACCAGCAGTAAAACTGGGCTGTACCGACAGGAATGAGAGGTTTTTCTTACTTGTCTGAGAGAGCAAATAACGTTTTGTCTGAAACTTTTTGACGGTATTTTCTTAAACTGGACTTTTGAGTGAAACATTCATTCACAATTCAAACTGCAATTCTAAATAAGCTTGATATCTGTCACAAAAAGCACCTTTAAGCTACTTGTAAGTGTATTAACCATTTCATTCAGAACATTAAAAAAAAGAAGTAGCGGAAAAGATCATCATTTGTTTGATGTTGATGGAATGCTGAAAAATATTTAGTCACTACATACTTAACTAACTCAATTTTAACTGTTTCAGTCAGCTAGTTCCTGGAGGGAAATTAGGCTGGCTCAATAGACACGTACCTTGGCTTCATACCCACTGACGACCTCGCTCTTCTCTGAGCGCCAGCCCCATATGCCCGACTTATTCCTACACAAAGATTCAGATAAAGTGAGCACCGAAACTACAAACTATTTCACAGTTTGAGTCATTTTAACTGTAGGATGTTTGCGGACAATAAAGGTGGAATTGATTACAAATACATGAACAGCTTCATAAAACTACAGGAGACATTATAAACGCAAACGGACTGAGAGTGATAAGGTATAGGATTCCTGTAGAGAGCGAGAGCTCGTTACCGCTCAAAGGCAATGTTGCGAGTGTTGAGGTGCGTGGAGACGATGGGCGACGTGAGTCTCTGGGCCGTGTTTTCTTGCGACGGCTGCATCGCCGCCAGCAGAGAGGGCGCGTCACGGGGAGACAATACAAGCGGCTCTGTGTAAACCACCTGCTTCTCATGGTCGACCTCCATCACCACTGCCCCGTCATCTGCAAGGAGAATGAGAGTCACGCACAAAGAAGCAGATCAGAGGTTAACAAGAGAGAAAAAGCAAATGCAAAAGAAGGTGGGATTTATTAAACTTCACTATCTAAGAGTAGGTCCCAGGTGTGAGGCTTATGCAGAAGTCACAGCTAGGCTTTATTGAATTTAAGCGGAGTGAGAAGAAGATATAGACCTCCACCCTTGAAGATATAGCTGCGTCGCCCTTTCAGCCAAGTCATGTGTTCAAAGCCCAGGAGAGTAGTGTCCACGCGGAGGCACGAGCCGCTCTTCCACACCCGGTAGACGTCACTGGGACACACCTTGGACACCAGGGGCACTAAGAGGGGGGTTAAAGAGGAGGTGAGACATTTTAGACACAGGTGAGAGAAGAGGTGACAAATGTGGTGGCAAGAGAAGGAAAGGCAGGAAAAAAATTTACCCAATTTAACAATGGTGTCAGGAAAAAAAACATTAAGGCGCAAAAGATTGCATTCAAATAAAACAAAGCTAAATGTTATTTAATATGTCAGTAATATGTTCAATTTGATTCTCAGTATGTGCCAAGCTGCTTTTAGAGTTTTCTTGTCCAACGCTGCAGCCTTTAAATCATATTTTGAAACTTGACTGCTCGTCTCTCGTCCTCATAGTGCTGCTGCGGGAGCTGTCCGGCTCCTCTGGTGCTGAAACTGACCTCTGAGAAAACACATTAATGAGACCCACTCACCCCAGCTGGTGAACTCCCACTTCATCTCTACGTAAAAGTCCCGTGCCTTGAGGAAACACAAAGTAAAGACATAAACACGAGTGAATGTTGTTATCCAACATTTGTACAGTTAGAAACTACACTGCAGTTGAGTCATTTGGTAAAGTGGATCCTCTTATGACCCTCATCCTGAATGCTAAAAAGACATAACTCTGAACTTTGCCCTGCCACTGAAGAGTGTTTTCCAAATCTGGTTGAGGATTTTGCAGTCTGATCATGTGTGGTATTTACCTGTCTCAGTTTGCTGAGCAGCTCGGGGATGCCTGCCAGTCTCTCTGTGGCTCGCTTGAAGTCTCTGTACTGAAGCACCAGCTGAACCAGCTCAGGGTCTCCTGTGCTCACCGCCTCCTGCAAGACTGAAAAGTACATCCACATTTTAATAAAAAGAGATATGAAGCTCACACCTCCACCCATGGCAGGAGGAGGAGGAGGAGCAGATCACTCACTGGTCCAGCCCTGTGTGTTGCAGTGTGTCGGGTCTCCACAGTGTCTCAGCAGCACCCTGGTGGACTCCAGGTGGCCCAGACACACGGCCAGCTCCAGCGGGGTGCGCCCTCTCGGATCCAGCCTCTCCACATCCTGCTGCAGATGCGAAAACACAAACATCAGCGCAATGCAGTGCGACACACAACCACACACATAACACACACACAGAAAACCCAGAACTCCTCGCGCACCTCTTTCTTCTGCAGCTCTCGATCGAGCTCCAGATACAGATTGTTCCACACCAGAAAATGCAGAGGGAACGCTTCCTGAGCCATGGTGGCGGTCAGCCTGGGAGCTCCGGGGAGTGAAGCTCGGACCTGTGCAGCAGATTGCGGTGACACCGCGGCCGGTTAGCCAGCTAGCAAGAAAGGCTGACAGGGGGGGAAAACTCCCGAAAACAAAGAGGCGTGTCACCGGGTAAAACCTGCCGCCCGGTGACTGGGAACTAACCAGACCGCCGTACCGGGGGTATGTAAATTAGTGGGCTGAGTTAGTTAAGTTACTGACTCTAACTCAGCCCACTAATTTGATGGAGGCGAACTAGCAGCTAGCCGGGGCTAATGGGAGCTAACCGGCTAACAACATTGTTTCCCGCTGGTTTCCATCCTGAAAGCAGCGGAACGCAGAGAAATTCAGCCGCTCTCGAATCCCCCCGAATGTCCCTTCATGTTCATGAAGTAGAAATGCCGTTTTAAAGGAGTAATAGTGTTGCGATCGCCACCACCATACCCCGCCTCCCCCGCCGGTCAGATGAAGCCGGATTCGGCCTTTAGTTCCACATCCAGGTCGGTCGGAGCTGCAGGCGACCCCGGGACGATGCTCGG
>OMNM01006638.1:34535-47023 GCA_900302745.1 Parablennius parvicornis
CATATCATGGGTGTGCAGCCCTGTCATCTGCATAGGAGGGTGTGCACACACACACACACACACACACACACACACACAAAACACATACACATTAGTATGTTGTCATGGGTGTGTGAGCGGCAGCTGAGTGTAAATTGCACACGGGTCTAGCGTAATGAGGACTGATGGCTTATGCCTGCTGTATATTCCAGGAGGGTGTCTTCTGACAGCTTTGGGAGCCGATAAAGTAATAACTAATAATGTGCAGATAGCGGCGCCACTGTGTGACAAGTGTGCTCTGAGAGAGAGAGAGAGAGAGAGAGAGAGAGAGAGAGAGGGAGGGGACCATGCTATGGGGGCTTCCTTTCAAGTTTCAAACACAACCTCCGGTGATGGTTTCAAACCTAATTCACAACCTCCAATAAACACACGGGCAGAAAGAGAATACATAAACTGTTTAACAATCACTTTGAAAAAAAAAAAGGGGAGGGGGTAGGAGGTATCCATCCAACATTGCTTTTTTATAATCCGTCAAAACTATAAACAGAAATTGAAATAAGAATAGCTAAGATAGGTGTGTAAGGGAAGCACCAGGGACAGAGGAGACTGCTCTCTCCTCCTCCTCTCCTTCTGCAGAAGCGAGTGATCCTGCTCAGGTTCTTACAACATGGAGACTCTTCCATAAATCATAGTCCCCACTGCAAGGAGACTGAAGAGTGTCAGAGTGACAGAAGGCTCTCTGTGCATACTGCTCTCTGTCTCTTCCTCTTCGTCTGTTCTCCTCCATCCTCCTTTCCACCACAGCTTTACAGGAGTCAAAGCCACTGTCTTTCTGACAGGGTCTTGTGACTCCGTGGTATAGAACAGACAATCTCCACAGAACAATAGAGTGGAGTATTGGAAGAAAAAAAAAAAAACGAGTGGTGGAGAGCAACAAGGTTAAGCAGAAGTATAGGTACCACATATACGAAACATGAATGACTTACCTATGCTGGCCTCATCCGAGATGACGATACAGAAAATAACTTTTACACAAAGTACGATGTAGGCATTTCTGGTCATTGAAAATCACAGACACAGGTGCAGCACACAACAAGTAACAGCATGACTCTTCAGCTATGCGTGATTTTTTTTCCCAGTTTGTGCACTTGGAAATGTTTGTGCAAGATTGAGTGCACCATGAGTTTAAAGGACTAGCTAACATGGACAACAGCCCACAGCTAGTGTCAAAAATGAAACATGATGAGACAATGCGGAAAACAGTGGAAACGCTTCTGGAAATCACTGGAAGTAGGAGTTCCTTTGTCAGACAGTCAGCAGATGCATCTGTGTATGCATGAGTGCATTTAGATTTTGTGTAGTTTGCTTTGTGGGGTGTCTGCCATTGGAAATGCTGGGAGAATTTCTTAAATCATTTTCATTTTTTAATCACGATTTTTCTAAAACTGCAAAGGATGGAACTATAACCAATCAGTGATTTATACATTCTTACATTAATACGGCATCTTGAGTCATTGCTGCTCTGACTCAGCCTTTGTATACGATTGAAATATGTCTCCTTATGAAAACCCCCCCAAAAAATGAAGTATTTTAGTACCATGCATGCAATCCACGCGAGCTGTCAAGCCAGATTTGAGCCCTGGTGTTAATCTTTCTTTTTGTTTTTTATAGAATCGTGCAGAACAGTGCAGCTGCACAATCAGCTTTGATCAAATCCGGTTGTAAAAAAGAAGAGTCATGACAGGAGGTGGAGTGAGCGAAGAGAAAAAGAAAGGCGGAAAAAAGAGAGAGCGAAGGAGTGTAGTTATGTTTCAAGAGGTAAACCACAGGTTGGGTCTGGTGTAGCAGGGCTGATCCGTGTTTTCCCTCTGTGTGATTGGGTCTCTCATTAGGAGCCAGGCCCTGAAACCGGAGCCCGGCCTAATGCCTTGCCGTGTTTAGAGAAGCACAGAAACCATTTGGCTATAATAGCAACCTTTTCAAAAACAAACCTCTGAAATGAAAGGCGGCCAGACTTGCAAAAACCGACAGCAGATTATTTTGAAAAGGAGGCAGGGGAGACATGACCATGAAAAATTGTAAACTGCAATTGAAAATAAAGCCAGGCGTGCTGCAAGAACCACCCACTCCCCTCCTGCCATCTTTCCCATTCCCCTCTATACCCCTCTACTTTCCACGGTTGTTCATCTTCGAGTCAGTCGTTCACTCACCTTCAGCCTCGCCGTGAGATGTGTCAAAGGGTTAACTTACACACACCAGGCCTTCATTCCACACTGATGCTGTCACATGATAAGCCGCCCTTTCTGTCACTTATCAGTAATTTACTGCTACTTCTTTTCCCCTTCTTTCTGTCTCTCTTTCACACAAAATGAGCTTGTTTGGCCTGAAGCCATTCGACTGCTGTGAAAGACAAGCACGTATCCCCAACCCTCTAACTCTGACACAAGGTTTACTGACATCAACAAGCGTTACCAAGGAATTTTTCCATATATTTGAACACTGTACAGATGAGTAGTTAAAAACACAGATTACTCCATGCCTTAACTTGCACCAGCCTCTGTAATGAATATGAGGCAGTCTCACCTGTGATTCTGCCGGACTTGCCTATTCACATGACTGAGGTGACAGCAAAGTCAAAGGGTGACTGGGTTTGGGGTCAGGGGTGCCGGGTGCAGACTCGTTCTAAGTTCAGAGCTCCTTGCTCCAGGGGACATGCCATCAAAGAAAGAAGGCCACCCTGTTCAGAGCAGCACCGTGGGCCTCGGGGGTCCAGCCAGTGACAGCTCTCATGTCACATTCAGGCCTGTGGAACACAGGTAATGTGCCCCGAGGGCCTGTTGAGAGATAAAAACTCATCGGGACACCTGCGTCTGAAGCTGTAATTTGTCTTCTCTCATGTTCAAGGTGTTTTATGAGACCAAGAGGACAAGGTGAAACAGCGAACAAAACAAGCAGGCCCACGTACACCTTCCGGAAATCCTCCCTCTTTGTCTCTGCTAACTGCTTCAAGCTCATGGCCAAGTAAGCTACAGGACAAGTGGAAAGTTGTTTGGCATGCTTTTCATGAAACAGAAAAACAAAAAAAAACTGCTTGGGTATTTTTGAGAACTTCTGTCAACTCTATTTCAGGCAAGAAATAAATTTGTCATTGGATCAAGTTTGAACGACTTCAACAAGCAGGGAAACATAAGCAAAAGTCAGAAAGTTTACTGGAAGTACTTTTTTGTTGTTGTCTAAGTAAGTGGGTGTGTGCATGTGTATGTGTGTGAGTATGGCTGGGGGTGGCTGGTGATCCCTGCCTCTTCCTGTATATCTTATGCTGAAGTATTAGTGAGGGTCCCTCCCAGAGGCAGTGACTACACAGGCTCTTCTGAGAAGGCGCTCATCAACGCCCCTGCTTTCAAAGGCGGCTTTAGCCAGTGCCATTCAAAGCAATCAGCCCAGTCAGGGTCTGCCCATCCAGCCCAAATCCCTTCATGGTTATCAGAAGAACTCTGAGCTGGGCCTGCTGGGGGCATGGCAGGGATGGGGGTGGGATTTGCTCATAAGGGATTGTGAAAAGACCGTGACACACGCTTATTCATGCCCCAATAACCCCCAACAAAATACATATACTGTTGGTGAAATAAATAATTAAAAATATAGGAGTTAAGAGATACCCTGCTGCAGAAGTAAGTAATAGAGCCCATCTTGCATATTGCACATATTTTCTTCACACAGGCGAGTATGAAATCTAGCACTCCAACACGCATGCAGGCAGTCAAGCAGTTATCTACCACAGTGGATGACTCAACTGTCTACAATTTTAGATACCATAGGATAGTCGGAAAGCATGTCATGGCACAGGATAAGTGCCAAAAATAGGACGACTGTCGGGACAGCCATGCCTATGTCTGTATCACATTTGGGATTTAATCTAGCTGTTGATAATAAGCGTTTGAGTGAGAGGTCCGCAGGAGATTTTCTTTAAGACTCTCAAATGTGGGTACACCGTTCTCCAAAAAGAATGGCTTACCAAATTAGATAACACGGGCCCTGTTTATAAGACAACAATTAATTGAAAACTGTATAAAGTCCTTTTTCGTTTTCATTCCAGAAAGAGTCACATTCAGATGGTAACATTTTTAAAATAATCAAAACACAAAAGAAATAAGGGAGGTTGGTTCAGTGATTTTGTATTAAAATGGGCCATGCATGTCAGCTAGGAGCATTGCTATTTAAATATTAACGTTTTCTTTGTCGGATAGTTCCACTCAGTATCTTGTGTGTTGGAGGAAAAAGTGTCTCCACTTATGCAGATGATGGTATAGTAAATGTAGTGAATTAAACACTGCAATACAAACTCTCTTGAAAACTCGATTGGTATCATTAATGATCTGCTCTCACATGTGCAGAAAAATTACTGTGACCGCAGTACACATGTGCAGTACAGTGAATTTCAGAAAAGTTATGTTGACAAAGAATAGTGCATTTTTAAAACGTTGAACTCTGGAAGCTGTTTCAGTGACTCCCAATTCTGTTGTCGTGAAAACGATCAGCCAAAACAATCAAATTTCAATGGGAACCTTTGGGAAAATTGTTGTGTAAACAAGGCTTAAAAGGCCTGATAACTCAACAAGTAATCGGACTAAGCATTTGTGTCACTTTGCCAACTAAAACACTTTGAAAATGGAAAATCTTAGGTATTAGGGAAGAACAATATTATCAGCTGCCAACAGTGGTCGAGCACACCGCATGGCAGCCGTCCCCACTGGTGAGTGAGTGTGACTGAATGGCTGAATGGCTATCACAGTGTACAGCGCATGGAAACGTCTGAAGCAGAGAAAAATACGCTCTATATGTGGAGTCATTCTTCCATCAGCAAATCATTGGCACCTCATTGGCAGTCATCAGCCGTCATATTTAATTGTTTGCACAGAAACAGGGGGCGCTGGTTTCCTTCCACTGTCCAAAAATATCCATGTGAGGTTAATTGGTGTCTCTAAATTGCGCAAAGGTGTGAGAGTGAGTGTGTATGGTTGCCTATTACTTTGTATTTGCCCTGCCTCTGCCCATAGTTTGCTGGGATTGACCTCATCCCCCACAACCCTGAACAGGATAAAGCAGTAGTCAAGATGGATAGATGGATGGAAGCTTAAGGCACTGGTTCTCAAACTGTGGTATGTGTACCACCCATGGTACTCAAGCTCTGTTCAGCAGTATAGACCAAGCTGTGATGGAAAATGCGTATTATTATGATAATAGTACAAAACTAAATATATATGTTTGGTAAAAGTATTTTATTTAGTAAAAGTCTTCTACTTTATGTTCAAGGTGATCATAACAGTGTGTAGCTGACGCACTTCTGATAAAATTGATAACTAATGGTATCAGGCCTGGATAATAATAATACATGAATTAAGTGAAAAGACATGAAATTGCATCCACTCAAATAAAATCAAATATGTCAAGAATCTGGCAGACCTTTAAGAGTACTAAAGGCTTTCATAAAATGAAATGGCTTGATACTTTAACTGGTAGAGTACATCTGAGCTGCATCTAAGTAATCTAAGAGACATTTATCAAACAGGTATTTTTTTTTTTTTTTAAACTACTAGCGTGTTTGATCTGGTTGTTTCGGTAACAGAAAATGGTTAGGAAGTCTGTTATTGGTGTAAACCCACATCAAATAAAGATTTCAAACTTGAAATCGAGTAATTCAAGGCAACTGACTTTTCTTAGTTTTGCTACGGTACACGCAACATGTACATTAACTAAATCAGTGTACGTTTTATTCATGTGGCGCTCAGTGTGTCGCTCTTTTTGTTAATAACATGCTACAGTAGTTTTATAGTCAGTGAAGTAAAGTTTTGAATAGTTTGTAAGTTACAAAAAAAAAAAAAACAGCAATTGAAGTATTTTGTTTCAAGTTGGCTCGGACCATAATTTTAAGGAGAGGTCTAAATATGGTGGCAGCTGGGATCTTTTATAGAATTTATAATCCAGTATTTGATGTGTGTGAATGAATACTTGACCGCACTATATTTCGCTGTGGACTGGGTTGAGTTACGTGTGTATGTGTGGAGGGGGTTCACATAGAATAACAATGTGCAGAATTTAAACAACAAAAGATGCCTCAGAAGTATGTCAAAGTGCCCTCATATCTCCACGGTGAGGGCGGAGAGGGTACGGAGTGCTGGAGAAAGGGTCAGGCAATTTTAGAGGGTGTCTTGTTTTCTATCTCCACTGAATATCCAGCGGTTGTCTCTGGGCAGTTGCAGCAAAATACATAACAAAAGCTCTTCTTGAAATGCTGAGCCAATCAAAGCGGGCATCAGGACCTAGATGCCATAAATATGAGCCCGTTATTTGACGTCTGAGGTTTTCTCGGTTCAAACAAGCTCATTTACTTTTCAAGCTGCAAGGTTTATGTCAATTTGCCTTAAAAAAAAAAAAAAATAAAGCAAAAAGAAAATTGTTTCACAACACAATTGTTTAGGTTTTCAAACCAGATCTTGAAGCGTTTCAAAATGTGGGAAACAAAAACAGACGAACTGACGTAAACAGATCCAGCAGAGCAAAAAACTAACCCTAAGGGGTTTGACTTTGGTGAAGGAATTATTGTAAGCATCGGTATGGATGTGTGAAAATATGCCATCGACATACAATATTTTTGCCCACAGTCAATCTTCATTTTAACTCAGTGCAAATACCTAAAGTCAAATGTAACTTGAGGACAAATCACTTGCTTTGAAGAAGAAGTCAGGTTATGAAACTGATACTAAGTGGTTAAATGAGTTGAAGAGTTCAGTAAGCAGTTTAAAGTTTGTATCCAAACATCTTTACAGATGAAAAGAACAAAACATTGTCTGAATGACTCAAGTACAAACCTATATTACACTGCCATTTCCAACACAAAGCATATCACTATATGCATTCTAGCAATCATGGAGTTGAGTGATACAAACAGACATTAAGCTGCATCTTTCTAGAGTTGATCAACTCATATGCAAATAAAGATCAAGCATCTGACACTGGTCCTGCCATTATTATCTTTGCCACTGAGTTCCCTCTCCAAACCTTGAGGATCTGTGACGGCTGTGTTTACACTTTCACCTCAAGTTGGGTCACGACAAGGGAGGTGTAGCACTGTACCACGTACGCTCTTGCTACTATGAATCATAATGTATGAACAGAGCAAAAGAACAGAGGGCACCGTGCCCTCAAACAGGATGAGGGACGAGGGGGGAATGTGCACAGGCAGGATGGAGGTTATCGGCACAAATTTCAAAAACAACTATCAGCAAAGGAGTCGTTGTTGTAGGGAGGAATCGACATTCACAGAGTTGAAAGCACTAAGACTTCCAAGAGCGGGACAGTAAAGATATTACGAAGGTAAAGGGCCAATTGAGCTGCCAAGCTATCATGCCCTGGCACTTAATCAAAGGGAATAAAGCTTGGGATGCCGAACCCACAGGTTATTATTCAGGAAGCATACCAAGTAGTTATCAAAAACACCAAAGTTCAAAGCTGTTCAATTTTCCTATATTAGAAGTGTTTTGGTCAGAGCCCTCGGGCTTCTTTCTATATAAAAGAACTGGATTAGAAACGTTTCTGCATGCTTGTTGGGAAGGCAGGACAAGTGGGCAGGTACTTGTACTTCAGGCTTGAGTCCATCTGTTCTAATGAAGTTTGATCTGTCACACCCAGACCAGTCCCAGCAGATCCTGATTTGAATGTGGATCACAAACAGGGTGTTTATTACAATTAATCCAAACGAGTAATGGGAATTACTATCTCTAAAACAACTGCATTGTTCTTGTTACTATTTATTATCATACATATTCCCATAGCACACAAATAAACAAGGAATGAATGCAATCAACTGAGTCAGCAACAAATAACGGTAAGCGTGATTATTCGCATTTCCAGCTCAAATGTTTTCGGTCACTCTTTGTAACCTAATATCAGTGACTAAATGGAAATATTGTTGTGTAGCCTGAAATGATTAAGTAAATACTGCAAACAGTTGTTTTTTTTTTTACATAACTGTGTTGTATAAGCAGGAGATGCAGCATCAGTTAGGTGAGACGAGTCTGTCCAAGTCTCTGGCCAAGCTCAAGCTCGTGCACAATACATGAAGGACCTGTGTTATGCATTTTTGTGAGATTAACTCTGACATGTAAAATTGGGCAAGCGTAAGGTTAGTGGTTTGAAGCTTAATGTGAGGAGTTTGGAAGTGAAAGCATGTGACAAATCCTATGATTCATCAAAAGTCCCACAAAATAACAGTCAGGTTTAGTGGGCTGGAGGCTCAATTAGGACTTAACCTTGTAACGCAAAGAAAAAAAAAAACCCCCAAAAAAAACATGTTTCCGCACAGTATCAGCGGCGTTATGCTAAGATCACGCAAAACATATTATGATGGAAATAATATGCTTTCATGAGCCAAAGGAATATGAGAACAAACAATACGTTGTAGCACATGTAGAAATACTAAAACCAGCTCTGTTTGTATAAACATAACAAATTGTCAGGGTAGTATACCAGACAATCTTTCTTGAGTCGTACACAGACATTGGTTTGTCAACAATAAAACCATAACTGCAGCCGTCCCATGGGACATAAAAATACGTACAAGAGACGAGTCCCAACTGCAACTGTAAGTTACACTGTCAGGCTGAACATCTATAAACACAAGTCCTGTGTTTCTTTGAGATGATGGCCAAGGCTAAAGTGCAACTGCTTAACTCAATGTAAAAGAATATTTACACATTCTATCCCATGCAGACCTCGTTATGATGAAATCAGCCTGGTCGCATATTTAGCATGTTCATTACTGAAGTCCCTGACCTGCCAAGGATCCCGGTATGGCTTCAATAGACAGACCCATCTGTCTGACGTTAGGCCCATTGGAAACAGATGGACCCTTAATTGTATTTTTGTCCAAATTGCAAAATAGCTACTTGGGAAAGAAGCTGGAATAACATACAAACAACAGCAACTATGATAACAACTGCGTCTGGAATGAAATGAGTACAGTAAGAGATCAAAAACAGAAGGAGTACAAATTCAGCTCCACTCTTTGAAAGAGGATCCCGCCCAGCATTACCGGCCCAGTATCGATTTACTCAGCAATTTGGTGTATCTCTCCACACGCCAGAGCCACAATCTTTGTTGAGCAGGAGGTCCGGGCAAATAGCGCTCATCAGGTTTTTCCAAAAACATGAAAGATTGATACCTTGCTCCCTCGCAGACAAAAGAATAATTAAGGAAGGGTTGAAATTGGTGTTTGGAGAAAGAAGCACTGGGAAACCAAACGCCAGATGAGTGTTACTTTAATAAACCATGATGAGAAAACGTTGCGGAAGGGGCACTCGTATGATGGAAAATGTGGACCTCGTAAAAATGTCCTGTTTTATACAACACTTCCGAAAAGAATGAAAGCTGTGGATGTGAGCACTGCAGTGTATCCTCTGGGTTGATCAGTGATTAACAGTGACGTGAGGAATAGGTGAAGATCAAACAAAAACTTCAAAATAAATTACTTGTTGAAGTTTTAGACACTAAAGCTAAAATGATACACACACACACACACACACACGCACGCACACACACGCACACACACACACACACACACACACACACACACACACACGCACACACACATGATTTTTCCAGTCCAAATCACATCAAGGTATAAACAGTGAGCCCAGAGCACATCTCCTATTCTTTTTCAAAGTAAGTCCTGCTGTTCCATTTCAAATACCTTGGGGTTATGGGTCATAATGCTGCTTTCCAGCTTCTGAACACGTTTATTCAGGCATCCTACTGTAAATAGGGGGAGATTCAACATCAAATATCTCTATTCCCCATGCTGGCCCTTTCGTCTGTTCGCAGTGGATGTGTGCTTTTGGCTAACAAAGTAATGGTTTCTCCTCTTCTCTTACCAAACTCGGAATACCAAGTGGCAATATAATTGAGGCAGGAGTTGAATACAGTTCTTTTTGTCTGTTGCGATGCATTAAAGAAGGCCCTAAACCGGAATAGGTACCAAATCAATCAAGGTGGCAAAATAACCAAATCCTAAAGATACCATAAAATCAATATATGTCAGGAAATTAAATTAGTGTTAGCTTATGTTATGGCTCAAAGCTGCTAGGCCATTAAAACGGGTAATAAATGTGTTATAAAGCTCTTACAAGCCCCTAAGGCCATTAGGAGCTGAGCTGCAGAGCTGTTTACGAGATTGTTTATTACAGGCTAGGCTTATCATCATTTACCATGCAGAAGTGGCTAAAACAAACTCGATAAATAGCTGATTCACTGGTGCTAAGCCAAGTCAAACAACGCTGCTAAAACAAGAATATGGCTGCTATATCATAAAAGCAGTACGAATTGTCACAAATGCATCCAGTGGCAAGGTGAGGGAAAGGATGAAACGAGGAGAAGAGGCGGGAAGGGGAGAGAAGAGGGCAAGGTGACTAGCAGGTGGCTTCATATCGTCTGGATTCACCACATATGTCCCGTCCACTGCCGAGCTGACAGGCGGGGACACAATGTGTTGACCTGAGGGCCTGTTAGAGACCTGCAAGTGGATAAATATAGAGCAGTGGGAGAGCAGAGGTGTCTTAAATGACATATCTAATGATGCACATCCCAGGCAGTCTATTCCCCGAGTCCAGAAAAAAAAAGGCTCATGAGGACACAACTGCTGTGTGCAGAAAATGCCACTGCTCCAGCTACTCGTTCCTCAAAAGTAAACACTGATAGCAGCAGAACTGTGTCTTTTATTGTATCTTTCGTGTCCTTCGACCAACACCCTCTCACAGACAGAGACAGACGCACAATAAAAACATAAACAGTCCCAGGTCTCATTTGGATTTGCAGTAAATGGGCGAGATTCATATTAAGCCTTTGCAGCTGTGTGTGTTCCATTTGCATATGAGAAAACTGTTTCAAAAGGCTTGTCTATAATGCATAAGACCCTTTTAGGCTGTGTTTACTGCAACACTCTATTCCTCCCACTGACAATCCATGCACGGGTTTGCATCATTTTGTGAGACATGCCAGTTTTTGAATTATTCAGTCACTCATCTCTGCTAGCGAGCCGCATTTAACAAACACACATGCACATTCACATATGAAAAGACAAGAGTGGTCTACAAGGATACAACAACAGCACCTCGGTCGGTCCCTTTGGAGAGGTGGGAATCCTATTACCGAGCCGTCAGAACCTGTCTGGACTCTGTTCCCCCGTGCCGGCCCCCTTTGTTAGCGAGGGATATGATGTACACTACCAGTCCATTTACAGGCTGCCTGCACCGTGTAGTTTAATGGGGCCCTGGGCCTTGAGTGTCATGAGCACAAGAAAACAGTTAAATTTTCCTTCAAAGGAGCATAAAATAAGCACCTCCACTGTACCAGGCCCATGCATAATTCACTGCCGGTGATGTGTGTCTTAAACTCTACTGAAATATACATGGCGGCATATGCAAATCTGGCAGTCCGCTCACATGCTGGAGTTGCTAAACAGACAACAAGAGAATAGCATGCCACGTAGAAAAGTCCCCTCTGGACATAGAGGGTATGTAGTACAGTGTGTAACTCTGTGGGTGCATGTTGAGGGGGGTGTCAGCTGCACATACGACGGCAGTCTCTTCAACGTGGAGAGAAAAGCAACAATGCTCGCTGTACCCCTTCTAATCCTGTCAACAATTAAATGTTTCAATCATATACAGGCTGACATGGAAATGCCCAACAGTGACGTCTGTGAAGCTCCCTCCATGTGTCATGAGTGGGGCCTTATCACTTTAGTATAGGCTCAATGAAATTCATGCATTATCAGAGGAAGCCTGTGTGGCACAGAGGTGAAGCAGAACAGAACAGACATGTTTTTTTATGAAAAAAATAATGTTAAAATCAAAAACTAATTAGATGCAAATTTAACTTTCAGGACCACACAGGTTAAAATAAATAATGTAAATCATAAGTTATACTATAGCTGTCATTTTTTTGAGACAGCATCTAGTGGTCATTAGATGAATTGCAGCTCTCCTCTGTGTGGCAGTGCGTGTGCACCTGATATCTTTCGGACAAGAAGTTGATGGGGGAGCAGACCAGGGGTGTCATATTTTATAAATGAGGGAGGAAACGTCTTTATCCCTGGTTTGGATCCCCCCACCAATCTCCTTACCAGTCCCTCCCAGTGTGTGACGAGTTGGTGTGTGTGTTTGTGTGTATGTGTGTGTGCATTGTTTGGACCAGCCACTGGTTCAGTCCGATTCCCAGCAGTGCATCTTTAACAGGGCCTTCCCGCCGCGCTGCCAGCCTGTCTGCTACCCCACCCCGCCCCTCTGACGGGACAACAGCCCAGCTGACACCCCCACGGCTCTGCCAACACAACCCTCGTCGTTCGACCCACAATCTGCTCCCCTGATCCTGCTGCGGCAAGGGTGGGGGAGTGATTAAAAAAAGCAAGAGGAGAGCAAAGACAATGTTAAAAAAAAAAAAAAAAAAAAAAAAAAAAA
>OMNM01006640.1:13399-34631 GCA_900302745.1 Parablennius parvicornis
TGTGAGTACAACAATTCAATTCTAACTCCTATCAGTTTTACTGCTTGATGAGAACAAACTGAGGAGTCACTGTTCTAAAATAGGAAAAGCTGCCTTTCAGGTAACATGCAAACGTTACAGAAATGTGAGAATGTCTCATTCAGTGCTGCAGTTTTTTCTCATTATTTTTGATTGTCATGCTATGTTTTAAAAAGAAAGAATGGCATAAGAATCGTGTTTTGGTTTTGATCAAGGTCTTTACATCTAACACACTAAACTGTGGTTGTCCTCCAATCCTAATAATCAGTTGTTCGGGAACTACCTACAAGTTGCAGGCCTTCCAAGGCTGAGAGCATGGAGGTCACAACACTTATTCTGTGAATTCAGAGTTTATTTAATGTGAAAAGGAAATGACTCAGTGAAACAGGCAGTTTTTGTTTTTTGTTTTTTGCCTTCAAGTGATTCATTCGCTTGCAGGTATTTCCAAATCTTTTGTAAACAAGGGATTACAAGAACACATTTTAATTAATGGCAATGGGTATTTTCATATTGCAGTCTGCCTGGCTGGTAATTCAAAAGTCTGCTGTTGACCTCTAAAGAAGAGCCTTTTTTTTTCATTTCTGTTCTACTAAAGCTGTTACTTTAATCTTGAAACCAGACACTATTTTGTATGCACACGTTTACTGGATGTTATTAGCACATTGCAAGCGTCCTTGCTAGTTGCAAACCATCACAGTCCCTTCTGTGTGAAATGTAGCTATTTGCACAGTTGAGATGGTCCTCAAACAAGGTCAGGGACGTTGTTCCCTTTAAAGCAGTAACAAAGAAAAAGCGGCATTTAGTAACGGAAACCTGTTGATATATATGACACACTTTTTAAACATTAAAATTTAATGATTTTTTTTCACCAGTGATCAAATGTGAGAACTAAGACGACTAAATAATTTCTTACATTGCTTTTGTGGGCTTCATAGAGTCTTAATGATTGTATCATAGGCAGAAATTAACGGAGCATTTACTGACTTAGACGGTCAGACTGATGATGTATGGTTGAGACCGCTGTCTGACGGCTGAGCAGTATGGTAATAAAGCTAGAGGCTTGTTTGAGATGGTTTGGAAGTGTGCCGAGAGGAGATAGCCGATATATTGGACAATTAATGTTGGAGGTAAGAGGAGAGGGAGAAGAAGATGTCAGAAAATGGACATGGCTGCTGTAACAGTAGAGGACACAGAGAATGAGATAAGGTGAGGTGAGGATACATTCTAAACTGGCGACTACTTAAAGAAGCAGGCGAAAGACGAAGAAGGTGCAACCAGATCTGGTCTTGAATCATTTTTTATTTATTTTTTTGCTGATAATCATACAAACATTTTGCATCTCCGCAGCCAAAGGCACACTGAGCGAGGACACCATTCGGCTCTTCCTGCAGCAGATTGCTGGGGCCATGAGGGTCCTACAGGCAAAAGGAATAATCCACAGAGATCTGAAGCCGCAGAATATTCTGCTCTCCTACCCACCAGGACGCAAGTCGCACTCCAACAACACCTGCATCAAAATTGGTTAGTCTGATGGGAGTCTGCAAACGTTCTAAATACATTGGCACCAGTTTGGCTTCTTTATTTTTATTTTCATTTTAATTTTTATATTTTACTGTGCAGAGCTTTAATATATAGCCATGCTTACTCTAAACCTAAACTGTGTGATGATCTTTATGGGTGGCCCAGTGTATACAGTTAGTGGGAAATAATGAGAACATAAGCATTATAGGCAGGGACCAGAACATGTGGGATTTACTTCAACATTTCACTAAAGGAAAAAAAAACGTAATTGAATCTCGTGAAGCTCCATAAGTTAGTCCCTACAGAGTAATAAACCTTTTCACAAACAGGTTTATTGCTGTAGAACCTGGTAATGTTTTCTCCAAGGTAATTGATTACTCCACGATTATCAGTCTAACCTTGTTAGATGGAAGTGTTTAGATTTAATATAGAAATTCACATTTTCCCCTCAATAGTGTTGCTCTCATGTGATGGAGCTCATTGAAATCTATAGAAAGGAGGAGAAAAGCTTTTTATATACTCTTTAATGTGCCCACTTGCCCAATTTGATCCTGAATGTGGTGTTGGTGCAACAATAGGTAATCATTATAATGATAGACTGTCACAATCAAGTACAGTGTGTGTGTACGTGCTGCGTGTGTGTGTGTTATTCAGCTGTTTAGAAACTGTGTTAATCCTAAAGCCCTTCTAATTCTTTTTCCCTGGTAAGATTGATGGTGCAGTGGGAGTGACGTCTGGGGCTTGTGTCAGTCCCAGTCACAGCAGAGTGTTATAATCTGCACAAATCTGGGAAAACCTGTCTTTCACACATACACACAGACTGACTCCACTGGCATCATGCACACACTGCACTCTTGTGAAAGAGACACCACAGATATTTGAAATATTTCCTTAGCCGGGCCGTCGATACTCCAGTTTTTGTATTTGTTGTATTAAACAGAATCAACTATATCATTTGACTGATCGCATCGTCACAGCACCTTTTACTTGGAAATAGTTTTTTTTTATTCGCAATTTTCAAGAGGTTACCTCCTAGGTGCTGTTGCTCAGTCATTACGGCTGCTTTATTAGAATTCATAGGTTACACCAGTTGAAGTTAAAGCAATTAATCATTTGTAAATGTGCTGCAGACACGAATGACTTTCTCATTATGTTACAGTGTTATTCGCTGCCATCTGGTGTTTTTGTTTCTATGAATGATTTACATTCTCAACTATTTATTCAGTTTCTGAATAGAAGGGATGGTGATCTTTTGTCTAATCCAGGGCTCTGCAGCTCTGGAGCTACATGTGGCTCTTTGGCCCTTTTGTAGTGGCTCCCCGAACCTTTCACAAAATTATACCTAAATTTAAATTGTATCCCGATTTTATTTTATTTACACACACAGAATAATTTTCAAAAGGTCTCTTAACTCTTGGCTCAAAAAGGCTTTTATAAAAGGCATAACTATAACGGGGGAAAGCTTCAAGAAATGGGCGAAACAAACTGCTAAAATGGCTTAAAGAAGAACATAAAATGTCTAGGATTTCTAAAAGAAAAAAAGCTTAAAAATGAGGGAGGAAAGCACACAAAATGGATTTAAAAAGAGTCAAAATGGTTGAAACAGCCAAAATGTCAAAATTATCTAAAAATGCTGGAAAAACAAGTTTGAGACCTCTAAAAATGTAATGAAAAGTTTCCCATCCCAAAATGTCATTGAAACCTCATAATTGCAACATAAGACAGAGTTTTGTTCATAAACCGAAACTATATGTGAAACTTATAACTTATAACTTATAACTTATAAACTTATATCTGCATTTATATACGAAGACACGGCAATCTAGATTAAGTTCAATGTCCAATCTTGAATAAATAGAGGGGATTTAATCATCAAAAGAATCACACGGGCAACACAGGAGGCCATATTTGAGATAGCCTTGTTGGCAACTCTTGTTTGGAAGCTGCCTTAAGAAGAATAGATACACTCCATTTTGTTATTGACCTTTTACTTCTCTTCATCTTTATTTACTCAGGCCTCCTGTCCTTACTTGTTTTGTCTCTCCACAGCGGACTTTGGTTTTGCCAGGTACCTTCAAAACAACATGATGGCGGCAACACTCTGCGGATCCCCTATGTACATGGTAACGCACCTGTTTGTAGGAAATCACATTGAAATGAATCTGCGACATCTGTCAAACATCTTAACACAGTTCATCAGAGGCAGATGCAGACACTCTTGATGTCTCGCTTTAGGTCACACCGATCTGATTCGGACTCGACTGCATTTGTCTTTAGTCTTCCTGTGCATCAGCAGAAATACTGTGTTTGTTCACCAGGCTCCTGAAGTAATCATGTCCCAGAGCTATGATGCTAAGGCTGACTTGTGGAGTATCGGAACCATCGTGTTTCAGTGCCTGACTGGGAAAGCTCCTTTCCAGGTAAACACGTCAACATCACACAGTCTGGAATGATTCACGTCAACGTCGTTGGTTTTCTTTCATCTGGTCATGCTCATAATGGAGATCAGCAAACCTCAACTGTAATTCATCATTATGTATGCATCACAATACTTTTCACATTACATCTGCACTAAAAATTAAAAAAAAAAAAAAAGTCAGGCTGCTTTCTAAATTTATACCACTTATATATGTTTTTCTGTACAATGTTCAAGGACTGCAAAGAGAAGTAATAGTCTAAATCAAATCCAGCTTTAGTGCGAGCACTGTTTGGCTTCAGGTGAACCCGCTTGCAGTGTTTTACAGCAGCTGTCAGTGAGTAGTTGGAAGCTTCTAGGAGAAGTTGCCACCGGGAGACATACCACCTCTCGTTGAGTTCCTTGGTGGAGATACTTTCCTGGCTGTGTCTTTGTGGGGTTTCTTTTGTTATGCTGCAGAGCGACTGTTAAGGCACGAGATGCTCCCATGACGATATTCAGTGGAAATAAAAAAGTGCTTTGAAAAGTTTCTATCAGTACTTTAGATTTAACCCTTTTTATAGCAAATGTTTGCTGTGAATTTCTTTTCCAAGAAATCCCCACTATGATTGTTTTTTTAGTTGCTGTTGGGGTTTTTTTTTTTTGTTTTTTTTTAAGTGTCTTTTGCTCTACATTTGATGTATTACAATTGCAGTGAGAACCAGCATGGAAGAAAACAAGAGCCATATTCTGGCAAATAGAATTTGTTCTTGGTCTCAGGCTGCTATTGTTTTGCGTTACATCCTCTCTGCTTGGTTCCTCCTCAATGTCTTGTTTTATTATTTTCCCATCTAAACTCAATTGTGGCTCACACAGAAGCCA
This sequence comes from Parablennius parvicornis, assembly GCA_900302745.1. Classification (NCBI taxonomy): domain Eukaryota; kingdom Metazoa; phylum Chordata; class Actinopteri; order Blenniiformes; family Blenniidae; genus Parablennius; species Parablennius parvicornis. Next base: position 18,216 of record OMNM01006640.1, read on the forward strand.
TTGCACAGAGTAACAATTCTAAAGTAAAAGCACCAGCATAATTAAGTCATTAAAAGCAGCCATTAATTGAAGCCTGCTTGAAACATTGCTCATTTTCTGGTCCAGTGGCATTTTTTGGATTGCTGAAGCTCGGCTGCGTCGTTCAGTCATACATGTTAAAACATGATCTGTCTGTTGTTACACAAAGCTTTAATCGTGTCGACATAAGCTGCACCACAAATGGAGGTGTCAATCAGTTGAAGTGATATCATGGTTTAAATTGTACCTATATGCACCTTTGGTTGTTCCTGTTTGCACATTTCTTACCTTTTCGATGAATTTATGTCGTCACCAGGCGAGCACCCCACAGGAACTCCGGCTGTTCTATGAAAAAAATAAGAATCTCAGCCCCAAGTAAGAAGTGACACTGAAAAAAATGTGTTCAGTTTTTTAATGAATGTGCTGCTGCACAGTATTATGGGTTACGAATAATTGAGCTATGTACATAAATACATACAGAAGCTAAACGTCATAGCTGCTTAAGAAAGTCACTGCAGATGGATTACTGTGAAAATGTTTATATCCAGTAAATAAATAAATTGTATTATTAGGAGTTGCTGTTTTATTTGTAGGCTCTTCTATCTTTTTTTTGTTTGTATTTTCTGCTTGGCAGCACCGACTGTTTATTGTTTTATTTGTTCACAGCATCCCCAGAGAGACTTCCAGCCATTTGAGGCAGCTGCTGCTGGGTCTGCTGCAGCGCAACCACAAGGACCGCATGGACTTTGGTTAGTGAGCACCTAACAGACGCCTGGCCATGTAATGCTGATAACTGTAGTGACCTTTTCAACATTTCTGCCTTCCACGATTTTGATACAATTTACCTTGTTATCTTACCAGTGTAGACACTTGTGAAAATATCTAATGCATTCAGACAGTTTTTTTTTTTTCCTCCTATTTACCGAGTATTTTTGTTAGTTTAAACCTTGCACCACCTGCTCCCACTGTCAAATGTTTTCTCAGTGTTTCTGAAGATAAAGTCTGTTGTGTTTCTTCCTGTTTTGTCTCCAGATGAGTTTTTCTCTCATCCGTTCCTGGAGGCCAGCTCATCCATGAAAAAGAGTGAGTGAAAAGAACTCTCAGTGGACATTTCTCACTCACATGCAACATATTCCTGAAACACTGAGTCAGGACAAACTTTAAAAAAAAAAAAAAAAAAAAAAAAGTAATCTGACTGAATTATCCATGATAGAACTGGATCCTGCAGTAAAGCTACACTGCATGAGCAGACATGATGACAAGCTCCTTTATTTAGAGATGTGAAACATCACAGACTTATGAGATCAAACTTGCTGTGTGTATTCTGGGCATCTCACCTCCATGCCCTTGTATTCTTGTGGTTTTTACACTGTTTTGCATTTTTGTTTTAGCAACGCCTACTCCTGCTGTGACTATGACCTGTTTGCCCAGCTCTGCATCAGCCAGCTCCTGTAGCAGCTCCTCCACCTCTCACCTCGCCTCACCGCCGGTTCGTGTTATTACTTCTATAATCTACAGCCGCACTTCTCCTTTTTGTCCCGTTAGTTGCTGATTCACTCGGTTGCGAGTTTGTGTGTAATTATAGAAGCCGACCATGTCAGCACCTGTTTGGCCCTTTCACTCCCTGCGTTGCTGTTTCTATACTTGCTCATGCTTTCTTTATTTGCTCACCTGCCGGTGCCTTTCCTCTGCCCGCTCTGCAGCAGTCTCTCGCCGAGATTCAGCATTTGCGTGCCAAAGCTCTCCCCTCCCCGACCCAGGAGGCCGCCGGTTTCCTCCTCAAGGACTCGTCCGGAGGCGGCGGCAGCAGCAAGAACTCCTCCTCCTGCGACACTGATGACTTTGTCATTGTGCCTGCTCAGTTCACCAGTAAGGATAAAGTGCTTTATGTATCTCAGTTCTGTAAAGTAAAAAAAAGTTTTAGAGTCAGTTTTCCTTGACTTGTTTTCATGCAGTCTCAAAAGTGGAGAAGTTCCTTTTTTATATAATTTATCTCAAACTTTGTTTCACAATACAATATCTTGAAATATAACATGAGAGGTAAAAGTACCTGAAATGTTTTGGTTTACATATTGTGAATTCAAAAATCGCATGAAGTACTCTATTTTATATAGGTACCTGAGTATATGCTCTTAAAGCAGTACATAAACTGAAGCTTTAGTTTCACTTTGCTGTTACTGGACGATCCACAGCTCAGGTGACATAAAGTACATGATGAATGCCTGTTTAACATACAGTTTACTTTCTGTTCTTTTGCTTGCTTTGCAGCAGGTGAGCTGACATGTGAGAGTAAAGTTCTGCAGGACAGCCTGATAAACAGCGGGTAAGAAGCAAAATCTCGACTGGCAGCTACTCACTGTATTATGCAAATGAAATGCATTTGTGTGGCAGCGTTTCGGAGTGTGGTCGATAAGGGGAGATGGATTATGTTCATAATTACATTTAAGTACATTTATATTAAAAGTGAGTGTGTATGTGTGTGGAGTGCAATTCTTCATGAAAATGGTTCATTTATAAAGAAGTGATGTGTCTTTTGTTTCTGTGCTCCACTTTAATTAGCTCTCTTTTGGCTTCTGCTGGTCTCTGTAGCCCGGCCAAAACACCACCGCACTCACCGTCCTACAGTGGATCACCAGGGTCTGTCAGGTAAATATGATCAGTTGTCTACATAAGCAAATGCAACTTAGAAAATAACGGCAGTTAGCAATAGTGAACAATTAGCACGTACTTCTTCCAGTATATTGCACCTTATGGTAGAAAGCTTCTGATATTTTATCATCTTTAAAGGAAACATGCTAAATATAGTGTGTGTTTAGTTCTATAAAAGAGCTATAATTTCCTGATATAATGTCTTGTAAATCTTTACTCTTCGTCCTTCAAGGAGTTGTATTTTTCTACAGTATCTTCCAGTAGGTTGTTGATTTCAGTCTTCATGAGTGGGGCAATAGCCTTGCAAGCAACTGCTCAAACACCCTACCTCCCTCCCCTCTTATTTAATTGTTCCCACGACACACTCTGTTCTTCTCGCTGTTGTCAGGCCCGGCGAGTTCTCGGGATGTAACTATGGAAACAGTGGTCAGTCATTGCCTATCCCAGTCCCCACTCAGGTCAAGAACTACCAGCGCATGGAGCAGAAACTCCGCTCTACCAAGCAGGATGGCTCACCGCGGTCTGTATTCACAAGAGAAGAACGATGCGTGCACATCAGTTGCAAAAATTAAACTCGTTGTTCAAGCACTAAATCATGAACTCCATTATTAGGCTGTCGACACCAGTGCGCCGGTGCAGCAGCGGTAGTGTGTTGGGTTTCACGAGGCCGGTGCCCTCGCCACCTCACACGCAGGGAGCTGTCGCTACCACCCGCCGGCTGTCCCTGGGAGGAGCCAGGCCTCTCCAGCTCTCTCCACAAGGTAGCAGAAAAGTTGTTTTATAAACAGCTGTGACTACGGTAGATCACAACTTCTATTGAGTGCATCTGTTAAACCAAATACCACAATGGTTCAAATAAAAGACAAGTTTTTTGGGGGTCTGAAAATGTGACGCTGTGTTTGATTTGTGATGGAATATTGAGCTCATGTTCTGCTTAGTAACACCACAAGGGACTCGGAAACAAGAGGAACATGCTATTAGGTGCATGCAGTGAATAGTGACTTATAACAGCTACAGGTGCTGGGTAATGATTTTGGCAAATTTTTCAAAGGCTATTAAAAAAAAAAAGCTGCATGTCAAATTATTTGTATGGCCGTGAAGATGATGCACTCCGCCATGTGTAATCAGCCATGATCAGAGCATTAAAGCAGCAATAGCTGGAGTTGCAAAACAGAGAGATCTATACAAGGAATAGGCTGAAGAGCCTGTGGACTTTATATAAGATTGTATAATGACGAAATGCCTGAGACATTTGAGGAAAAAATGTTAACAGATTATTAATTTTGATTTTTTTTTTCCCCAGTATCCTTTTTTTTTAATGGCCTCCAAAACCATCGTCATCTATTGATGGGAACAATTCAGTAGTGGGATTTAGTCTATACTGGTTTAAAATATGTGGGACATCAAGACTCGCAGTTTACGAGCATCTGATTGAAAACTGACACTGACCTTTTTGCTCTTGAGTTTTACTGCACACAAGAGGATCTCAGTTGTTGAGTTTACAGCACAGGCAATAACAATCCATTTTGCCCTGATATTGGGGCACAGGGTGCTTTTTTTTTTCTTTTTTTTTTGTATGACCCTCTTTAAAATCCCAGTGTCGCTCCTTTAACCACAGCTTTGCTGGTGACAGCGTCCTGATAGTCTGTGGTCAGCAGCTGTTAACTACCCTCTCAGGTCTACATGCTCATTAGTGCTAAAGTGTTTTCACAAATCATTGATTTCATTTTTTTTTTTTTTTTGCACATTAGCCACGCATAGCTCTTTAACTGTGTGGATGTTCTTGCCAGCAGCAAAATAAATCTGGTCCTTAGTTCTGATGTGTTTGACAGATTTGTTGTACCCAGGTTCTTTCTGAAATTTCTCCCGACCGTCTCAAAGCAGATGTATTCTGATCTCCTTCTGTCCCACTTCCCAGCTCCACACAGCGAACCCAGGCAACACCCGCAGGCGACAGGTCTCGGCACGCGGCTCCACAGTGCCCCCTGTCTGTTGGAGTGTGCCAAAGGCGGCGGCCGTCAAAAAATCAGGAAGCAGCACTCGGACCCGGTGGTCACCCCCTCAACCGGGCTGATGACTGTCCGGCCTCTACACTCGTCCCCCAGGCTCAGCGAACTCATCCAGCGCAGCCCCCTGCCCACCATCCTGGGCTCCCCCTCCAGGGTGAGTCAGCCGTCCAGACGGCGAATGATGCGTGTGACACATGGGATAAGCGAGAACTCGCCAAGAATTTGTACTAACCTTTGGCAATATATCCTCTTCCTCTCTCCTCAGGTCATCCCTCCATTTGAATTCCCCAAACCCCCCAGCTCTCCGAACCTCGTTACTTTCCTGACGCAGCAGGGTTTGGTCATCGGTTCCCCGAGCAGCAGGACAGCTCCAGCAGAGCTCAGAGACTTGGTACAGCAAGCGCCTGCTGCAGTCACTCATCCTGCCCACTGCATCCACAGACTGAACGATGATTCCAAGGGCTTCGGAAGGTCAGAATTTTGTTTTTACATTAAACTCACTGCTGTGCATGTAGGCAGGATTCATTAGCCCCAGAAACAGAATATAAACCGCATGGAATTAAAACAAAGCCATCTTAAACACAGGTTACAAGAAGATGCAATGTTTTTCCTTGGTTTGCAACCTTTTCTTTAGACAAATGAATGGGTATGTTGGTAACACGTAAATATTGTTTGGTTGTGTAAAGGCAAAGTAGAACACCCTTAATTGTAGGACGAACAGATATAATCAGAGAAGAAAAATATGTGGAGTGAAATATGTGGCTTGTGAAGATTTCTACTAAATCTATTCAATACACTATATTTCTGGTGCAGATCCCACAGTGCCGGTCGTCTATCTGACTTGCTGCTGATGGCTGCGTTTGGACCAAGCGGACCTGCAGGTGACCGAGGTAGCGCTGAGAACTTGACCTCAGAAAAAGCCATAGACATTACAGGTAGGACTGTTCATCCGTTCATATCAACAAAGATATCAGATTCTGCATTTCTTTTCATCTGCGTATCTTATTCTTTCATATGATGGGTTTAATTCACCATTGGGAACCTGTAATTTAAGTCCTTCTTGTGGCAAAAAGTACAAGTTGATGTCCTTTTCTGTCTTTTAGGGTCTCCTTGTAGTGGGGGAGGCTTTGCTCCTGGCAGTCCGGCACAGGTGATTTTCACCGTGGGCTCCCCCCCTAGTGGAACCACCCCACCTCAAACCTCCCAACAGAGGAAGTACTCAGGTATTACAAACAACTAATATAGCTTAAATGAATGACTGAACTAAACCACAGCTGTGAAAAGTCCATTCATGTTCTCTTTTTCTGCCTCACTCAGGCTCTTTCACTTCAGTCAGTCCTGTAGGCTCCTACACCAGCCGCTACCCACAGACGGGCACCTACCTGGACGGCTTCGAGGCTCCTTCCAGCCCTCGTTACAGTTTTACTGATCCTATCACAGCCAACATGGGCGGGCCTGTAACCTTTGAGGCTCCTGAGCTGCCAGAGGAGACGCTGATGGAGGTGAGGAGCGGAACAGCTCTGGAGTTTGTTTTGTATTCTGATTGTGTCCTGCAGGTAATTTCAGGTCCATCTGGAAAACTAGTAAAGTAGCGCACTGTGTCATTGAAGTGTCTTTAGCTGAAGACTGCAAATGGCAAAATAGCCAAAGGCACTAACTGGCAAGAGAATAATGAAATGCATTGAATGGCCCTGGTCCTGTTTGACGCTTGTGTTTCCCCCTCACCAGTGCAGACTAAATGCAGGGTCACATCCTGGTGTCCACTGTTTAAAATTCTGCCACTGAACCGTCTGTTTCTCTTTCCCTGCCTGTCGGAGTGCAGCAGGAGCACACAGACATCGTACAAAGGCTGCGCTTCACATTGGATTTTGCCTGCTGTCTGATGGAGGTGGCCGGCACCCGAGGTCTGATGGTGGCAGGGGAGCAGGGGGACTTTTCCCTCCCTCAGCAGCAGAGCCTGGTGGCAGATCAGATAAGCTCTCTGAGCCGAGAGTGGAGGTAAGGCCAGATCAACCGTGGCTGTGTCTTTGTTGATGGCACTGATACTGTTTATCCAGTCTGGGTAGAAAATAATTAAAAGGATCTTTCTGGCTTTGCACCACGGTTTTGTGAGCAAGCTCCAGAGATCCAGGCTCCCTTGTTTGTTTCACTGCTGCCTCAGATCCCTTACATGTAAAACATTTTGTAAGCTATACAAGCAAGTAACTGATGCACAATAATTAACATGGCTGCGTCTGCTGTAGTACCCGATGATTTGAATTGTTCAAAGGTAAGGCACAATTGAAAATCTTTAATTTTTCTGTGTTTTTATAGCAGAGCAAAAATCTGAATCTAAAGTATTTCAACTTTTTTCTGAGTTCACTGGCGAATCTGTGCGTCCATAAAACGATGATGAAGTTTTGCCAATTAGCATTGCATCAACCGAACAGATATATCGAAGAATTGACAAGTTATCACAAAACATGCTTAAAACACCCACCAATTCAAACTTCCACTTTGGAGATTTGTAGGAGATGAAATTGTGCTGTTTGGCCACATGTACTGCGCGTAGCTTTGATGACGCAAAGCTCTGTGTGCCTGCTCAATGACGTATCGTCATCAAACACATACAGTAGTCGGCCAATGTATCCTACAGTGTTGACATTTTGACAGTAATCAAAGTTTATGTATTGTGTGTGTGTGTATGTGATTGCCTCTCCAGTCATGCGGAGCAGCTGGTTCTGTACCTGAAGACTGCAGAATTGCTGTCCGCCGCCATACACACAGCCATGGAGCGAGTCAAACAGGGCAAACTCTACCCGTCTGCCACTGTCAAACAAGGTACGGGACTTTTCATTCGGCAAGCCGGACAGCCGTGTTGAAATGAACCAAGACACAAACATATCACTTGAAATCACGGAGAGTGTTAAATGCTTTTTTTCCTCCCCATATATTCTGCCTACATGCAGTATTGAAAAGGCTAAATGAGCTGTACAAGTCCAGCGTGGCCTCCTGTCGGTCACTCAGCACTCGTCTAGAACGATTCTTCACCAGGAAGCACCGTCTAATGGACCAAATCACCTCCATCAAAGCCGAGCGGCTGCTGTTCAGCCACACTGTGCAGATGGTAAGACAGAAGGAAAGTTGGATTACATGCTGCTGCAGAATTAAATCTCAAATGTTGAACTAGGTCAGGATTTTTTTTTGCCTTGGTTTTGATTAGAATGTCAAGATGAGATGTTTCCTGCAGTCTTGGTTGATCTTTCCTTTGTCATTCTATAACATCAGTGAAGATTCAACCTTAAATTGTTTAGTGAGCTTTTCTGTGTTTTAGAAAAGCTAATATGTGATTAAACAAGTGTTTATGCTCACATTTACCAACTTTACCACTGATGGATTCATCAGTTTTATGTTGTGTTTGAATTTAGCACAATTTAAGGGCTAACCATGACTAAAAAATTAAGCTTAGGAGTGGTGTGGTTTATTTGAGCCTCATATTATTAGCATTATACGTTTAACCTATATGGGTTTTAAAAAAAAATTAATTATAGTTAAGTTCAATCAAAAGGTTAAAGCTGTTCTGTTATGTGGCAATCTAAAAGCTAATACTAAAACCTCGTATATTTTGTGAAGAGAAGTCGGTTAATACATGACAGAATCTCCTCATCTGTCTTGACTGAGCAAACCTGACCATTCAGTCAGTCATGCTTGTTGTTCTGGGACAAATTTCAGTCTATCTCACGCTCAGCAGAGCACGATCGGCTGGCAGAACGTCCCATGGGAACAGATGCTTTCAGGATTCACCCTTCCCAAAAAAAGAAAACGGTCCAACAAACTGCTGCAGGCTAATTACAAGCACACATCTGTTGAAATGGTCAAACTCGCATGTATTCTGACATTTCTTTGGATCAATGATCATACAGAGAAACAAATTATAATACACAGCCGATCGTTATCCCAAACCTGGCGGTGCTGACAAGCAGAAAAAGTAGAATGTAGATGGAGAAATACACGAGGACAGCATGTACAAATACTTAGACTTTTTGTTTTTCAAATCCTAGTCATTACCTGTTTGACACAAACAACTACAATGAATTAAGCTTACAGAGGCAGCACTATGTCAGTAACAATATTTACTGAATATGTCACATAAATGTACTATGAGATGACTGTAACTTAAAAAAAAAAAAAAAACTAGGCTTTTGGTGAAACAGTTGCTTAGGGCAGGAGCGAGATTAACAAATTAAATTGTTAAACGAATTAGTTATGTTCTATGGCTATTCCTTCCCAGGTTCAGGCTGCTGCACTTGATGAGATGTTCCACCAGGGGGAAGCATCGATCCTGCGCTACCATAAAGCTCTGCTGCTCATGGAGGGCCTCTCCCTGCTGCTCACCGAGCATGATGACATCCTCAGTGTGAGCAAATGTAAGTGTCAGTCACCGCAAACCACCACAGGGAACATCTGAACATCTCTGCTTAGCACCTAGTGTTATTTAGGGTGACAAAAGTGTCTAAGTGTAAAAAAAAAAAAGAAAAAAAAAAAAAAGAAGAATCTTAACACAGCCGCAAGCATTGTTTTTTCCATTTTGCTTCATATATTAATGATCATCTTTCCCTTGTCACATCCGCAGGTAAAGAATGCATCGAACGCCGCCTCACAGCTCTGCAGTCGGGTCTCTGTGTTTGAGAGCCCTCCACTTGCTTCTCGGGGGGCCGTGGATGTGATGTCAGCCTGTCTGCACCATGCTCATCAGTAACGAACCAAAACTGCCCACATGGTTTTCTTCACGTAGAAATGCTTTCCTGAGAGAAAACCAGAAGGCTTGGGGTTTTCTCCCGACACTCTTGACAATTTGCACTCTGAAAAGTCTCAAGTTTGTGGACTGCAGCGGCGGCGGCGGCGGCTTCGCCAACACTAAACTCGGACCAGCGGTGAAGAGAAACTGAGCTCCTGGCACTGAAGTGCCTCACAAGGGAGTAACACACACACAGGAGCAGTTATTGCCAAGTAGTCACATAATCCCCAATTCATATAGTTACTGAAACATAAACACACTGCTTTTTAAGATGGGGAAAAGAAATAAATACTCCTGCTATCACTTTGCAATAGACAACTCTACAGATCTTGTAGCAAGATCACAAGCTATAGGGGAAGTGCATTACATGCTGCGCGCCTACACAAGGACTCATGCTGATAAAGACTGGGAATATATCTCATCAAATCTGTGTCTGTCTTCACCCTCTGTTTGCTTTCTTGGGTTACATTTATTATTATTTTTTTCTGTGTTTTATCTTTTTGGTAGTAGCTTGCTGATGGAAAAGTAGAGGAAGCATCATTACAGCTGACCAGAAACACATGCAAGCAGGATTTTTTTAAAACTGTTGCCAAAATGACTTTAAAAATGGTTGTGTGTATGTGTTATGTTTAGAGATTGACTGTATGTACGTATACAGGTTCAGGAAACAAAGAGAAGGGCCTGTTTGACACTTTACTGTTTCCAGACTTGCTTAATATCAAAGACCATATCCTGGTATTTTGCACTGTGTGATGGAGAAGGGATCCATCTGGTATGTGGTGGTGGGCATCAAGGCGACAAGCAAAAAGTGGGGGTCCAGGCAAATGCTCATCACTCCACTTTATACATCCAACGCAGAAAAATCCAGCATATTAGAAAAGCAATCATGTTTTCAACATTGCTGCAATTAACCTGAGAGGTTTTCTTCAGGAGCATCAAATAGCTGTTGTTGGTTTTTACCGCCACACAATTCCAGCTTCTGTCTTCAGATTATTTTATCCACCAACCACATTGGGGTTTGGCAAGAATAATCAAATTTGAATGTAGGGGCCATCAGGAGAGAAGCAGCGTTAATACGAGACTGAATGTTGGACACATGAACATTTAGGCTGATCTCTGGGCTAAAGTCTGAATGTCTTTGCACTGTTTAAGTACTGTATAGTAAGATTAGAAGCGGGACACCATTTTTTGTAGATAAGTAGACAGATTGCTTATGTAGAAAGCTATGCTTCAATGCTTTTTTTTTTTTTTTAGTGCAGTTTTAGTTGAGTTAATTTTACTGTCCAAAGTTGGATATGAGAATGTCAACTATGAGATGGTATAAGCTATGAAAGAGTTGTCCAAGAAAAAGAAAAAAAATCTTTACACTGAAAAAAAAATGGTTTGCATCTATTGTTCTGTTTGTTTGTTTGTTTGTTTTTTTACTTTAAGTTGTGCTTGATTTTTGATTAGTGACATTGGAGAGTGTTGAAATATGTGTTTGAATTTAGCCATACATCTTCAGAAGTCATGTAAAATGTGGGCCAATTGAAAATTGTCGACTGTGCTTTTTGGTTGCTCTCGAGGAAGCATTTGTGTGCATGCATGCATGGGTGAAGTGGTGTTGTTTGAGGTGGGTTTTTTCTTTTCTTTTTGTCTTTTTCGGGTTAGTGGAATTTGTTGAGTGCAGAACCAGTGATGTAGCTCTGTGACTAAGACATGAATTATTAGATTTTTGGACCACAATTGAAACTGAAACATTTGCTGGAAATCAAGGGCTCCCTGATGTAACACACTTCCATGCTGAATACTGCTTTATGCTCCCCGCGGCTTCTTTTTTAAGTGAATTTGATTAATTTGGTGTGCACATTGTAAAAGTTTGATGTGCAAGTATACAATGAAGCCAATTACAGTAGCATTGTCAGCAGGACAGAAAGGAAGAAGTATATAAGTTGTGTGTATTTACTCTGTTGCCTTTTGTCAGACATGTATTCCTCTACCATATGTGTGTTTGTTTTGTGTGTACATTCCTAATATCAGTTCATCCACACGGTCTCCTGTCTCCACTCTTGCCGAGTCGGTGTGCGATACGGGGGACGTTTCAAAGAGAAAACTGATGCATGTGTCACTTTGTATTGTTACATACAATCATTGTTATTGGCCACCCCTGTGAACATTGTTCTCGGTAAGCACCATGAAGACAACTTTATTTGGAAGTATGATACAAAGATAAAAATGAAGAGTAACCTTCATGAAGATTCGGCGATGTGCACTCCAACCGAGTAGTCACTGATTTTTTTTCTTTATTTCTATTCCTTAATTTTTTTTTCTGTATGTTTACAAAGAACATACCACATTGTTTTCAGTTTTTCACTTTGCTGATTCTGTATTACTTGTAAATATTGTAAATTAAGTTATTGTTATTGTATAAAAATATATATGACGCTGCAGGCACGGAGAAAGAACAGCACCATACCACCAACACATTTCCAAAGACAAGGCCTTCTGCTTGATTCTCCATGCCGTTTGTTATTGTTGCAATTGCATTTTAATGTTGTCATATCCGAAACATCCAAGACACCCCATTCCAGTATCCCCCCCATGTGTGATGTTATTGTTTGGAAGCTGCGTCATGAATAAAATGAAAGGAAAGCTCTTCTGTCTCGGTGGTGAGTTGGATTTGAGAATTTAAGAATTACAGCTTATTTAAGAATCTTCTATGACCCTCTATTTCCACCTAATCATGTCAACATTCTCTCAGTGACAAGTTCATTAGCATATCTTTGCTGTCTTTTGTTCTAGCTTACTTTAAACATGTGGCTAGCATCAAACAAAACCTAGACATTATCTTCTATTTCCACTATATATTGAAATTGTGTAGGGGAGGAGTGGGGTAAGATGAGCCAAAGGGTAGGTTATGGTTACCTTATATCTAGGTAACCATATACAGTATATTCTTTGTCATATGAGCTTAAATTCAGAAAGCAACCCTCATTTCCATCTTGCTGTGTTGCTGAGATACACATGGGAGATGGGGTTAGTCATGTATTTCCAAAAAAAAAAAAAAAAAGTTTTTTCTTATCCACGTTTCTGTATAACGAGTAAAGTGACAAAGTAAATTCATCCCGGTCTAAAAATGTATGTTAAATATGTTGGTGATTTGCTGACATACTGTATGAAATCCCATGCATCACTTTACTAAAGATTAACCTGAATTTAAAAGCGAGCTCATTGTTCTCAAACTAATGGCTATGGGGTAAATTGAGCCAATGCTTCACTGGTCTCTGACGTATTAAATGGTATTTAAGTTGAGCATGCTCCAGCAGAAGCAAAGACGGTCTTCTCAGAAGAGGTGGAGAAGCAGCTAACAGATCATGTGATGGTTTCAAATGGATCTACACAGTGACATTTCATGCATGTAAACACAAGCAGCTTGGAGCATGAAGGTAGCCGCTTTGGCTTCAATTCCCTTGTACTACTTGGAACAGGCCATCAGGGGGCAGCCATGAGAGCTGGTGTTAAGCTGCCAGAACATGGATACATTGTTGCTAAAGGTTTGTCGCTGAAACATTTTAGAAATCAATACAATGTTGCAAATGTTTACACTCAGAAGACTTTTACATGGCAAACAATAGGAGACTCTGAGGAGCAACAACAGAAAGCTGATCCAGGTCTGCGGAGGCCTCTGTCTGAAGAAAATGTCTATAAAGTGTATTATTAATATTCAGCACTGTGTTGTATATGATGGTGCTGAAAACTGCATCCCTTGTATTCTGGAGCATTTTGTTTTTCAAATTCTGATGGTCATGTGTGTTTGGTGTCGATTATAATTTTGTTGATGCATGTTAAAGTATTTCAGAAGTTATTTTGTACATGCCCCGCGACCCTGAATTGGAAAACTAGGATGGAATATGGATGGATGGACGGAGTTTGTGACTGAAGCCACTTTGGACACCAGTTTTGGCTCAGCGGTGTTAATAAGTATGCTTGTATAATCAATGCCTTTTGAGATTAAACAGACAGACAGACAGACAGACAGACACATAGATAGATAGATAGATAGATAGATAGATAGATAGATAGATAGATAGATAGATAGATAGATAGATAGATAGATAGATAGATAGATAGATAGATAGATAGATAGATCATTTTGTTTAGAGTGGCTATTGCATTTGGGATGAGGGATTTTTGTAGATGCTTTTACAGGCCAGAGGGACTTTGAAGCCTCGACCCGTTGGGAGTAACTGGAAGGAGTGATGGAGGGGGGTGAGTGGAGACCTCTGTGAGGATGAAATGATTTTAAATGCATTGTTTTTATATTTTGTATTAATATTTTACACTTTTGAAATGAGGATAAAACAGATGCAACATGCAAAGATAGAAAAATAAATCAAAAACATTTGACTGAATAATGTATATTGTTTCAAGGTTTTGATTTTTATTGCTTTCATATTTAGATTTTATTTTCATGAAACATGAAAGTTGAGTTTTTTGTTTGTTTTTTTTAAGTGTGCTGATAAATTCGTCTGTGTTAAAAACATAGTGTGTTGAATATTCCCACCAACCACATCATATCATTCAAATAATTCTTAGCGTTTGGTTGGACGCTGATTTTGCCAATCCTCGCCCAGGGGGCGGGGCTTGTTGCCGGAAAAGATCCACCGCAGTTTGTTACAACCGAACTGACAAAGTTTTAGGTAAATAACAAATTAGAAGTTCTCGGACAAAAACAGAGGGTAGAGTGACTTTATTAGTAGGAAGAGAAAACACGTTTACCGGGTGTTGCTACATTTGCTTCAAGCGAGCGCAGCCGGAAGAAACTAGTGCGATGTGAAGAAGAAGGACATGTCGAGTAAACACCTGCCGCCGATAAGACACCTGCCGCAGTGGACGAGAGATGTGCGACTCGAGAAGCCGTGGTCACCGCGACGTGCGCAGCCCCTACCTGCAGTCCGGCCGGCGGTGGACCGGAGAGGAGTAGGGGCGGAGGGGGAGGGAGAGCTCGAGGGAGAGGCGTCCTGTCACAGAGACTCGGACCCCCGGGTCGCCTCCATGCGGAGGAATATCCAGTTCCTCCAGCAGCAGCACAAGGACACGCTCGAGAAGCTCCATGCAGAGATAGAGTTTCTCAGACGGGAGAATAAAGGTGAAGAAATCCACGTATTGAATGTTCGGAGATGCACTGAGTCGAAACCTTTATCTGTGATTATAAAACACCTTTAGAAGTATTGAAATACGGTGCTGGTTCATTTTAAATAAAGCTGAGGATGCTTTATTAAATTTTACCTTCCAAAATTAAGAATTTCAGGCAAAAAAATGCTTTTCAATGACGTTCTCATTTTGTTCCTTTAATTGCTGTAGGTAAATAATTCAATGCTCTGATTCTATGTGTTTGGGCCTTTCTGTTTGCAAATTCATCTTATGTGAATGTAATTCTTCCCACAGTCCAAAAGCAGGCATTTTGAATTCATTGGCGACTCTAATCTTCCCATATGTGTTCAATTGTATGTGTGTTAGCTCTATGATTCACTGTGACGTGTTCAGGGTCTGGTGTCACCTCTCACCTGGGACCTATGACCTTTTTGTTGGATGATTTAATTCAGTAGATACAGATTGATAGACAAATTGATCCGTTCATCCACAGTTTCCACTTAATACAAGTAAATTTTACGGTGGTGCTGAGTCTGGACAGAAAGATAGCAAACACAATTATTTCTCGTGTGAAATTGCAAGGCTATGGTATTCATTAAGAAATTCCCCCTACGCGAAGTCCTACAAGGGCAAACAATCTGACCAGAAAATTCCTCTCGTTATTTTTCATTTACAAAGGGATGAACTCAGTAACTCCATGTAATGAATTCAAGGTAATGACGGGGGATCTGTCCGTCTCCTGATAGGGTGCTGACAGGAGAGACATTCAATCTGGGTACGCTGGTTGCATAGCAACTCTGGGGTTTTTGATGATTTCTCAGTGGGAGGCAGAAAGAGATCCGGTGTCACTTTGCAGAACAGGCAGCATGCTGTTCCACATATCGGCCTCTCACCACCCACCAGGAGACTCCACAGTTCTTCTGCCTCTGCACCACCGGAGCAGTCAGGCCCATATCAACACAGGGCCTGTTTGCTGGGACTGCTCCGCCCTGCAGTATCGGACACTAACACAAAATCTTCTTATGGATGTTGCAGAGCTACAGTATAAGCTGATAATGGAGACTCCCGGGTCTAGTAGGAAAGGTAAGATGCAATCCTGATTTAATTAACTGGTTTTCAAGGGCCCCGATGTGCACATGAAGACTTATATGCATCATGGTTTATTCAATTAAATTTTAGCTATATAGCGCCATGATTTCTCGATGATTTTAAAAGAGACAGACCCGACAAATCAATTTATTTTTATTAATTTTAGTGATATTGTTTGTTTCTTTAGATACAAGCCACTTGTTTTGGTAAAATCAGTTTAAAAAAACAATAAGGATGTTTATATGCAACTTTACCAAATATAAGTAAAATTACATTATTTTCTATTTAAGTATAAATTTCACATGCTTGTGCTTCACTTGAGTATTTTACTAATTTTAGAGCACAGCACCTTCATTCTATTTATCTCCTTCTTGGGTTCCTTTCAGTACTGCAACACAGTCGAGGAGGCATCAGACCATCCACCCAGGTCAGTGAAGCCCCACTCTACCTGGAGGAGCCGCTGCAGGACACCAGACCTTTACAGGACCTGGCTCTGAGGTGAGAGAGCATCCATCTATTGATCACTGAACAGAATAGAATAGAATAGAACAGAATAGAACAGAATAGAACAGAATAGAACAGAATAGAATTGAATTGAATTGAATTGAATTGAATTGAATTGAATTGAATTGAAGCAAATTAGTAAAAACAAGGTCATATCAAGCCACAGGAGATGGACACATTCATTGATTCATGTTCACATCACTTAATCAGATCAATTAATAGTTGTTGTTTTTAACT
>OMNM01006641.1:6086-16844 GCA_900302745.1 Parablennius parvicornis
GAGTAAATATTTGAAAGTTTTTGGACTGCAGTGGTGAAAACAAACAAGAAAAAGCAAGGAGAACCTCACCTAAAAGGCTGCGGATTATGATTTAAAGCCTTATTTAAGGGCTGCCGTTTGACTGTGCCATCCAAGGACGGACCCGTGACATTGCTGCCTCACGCAAATACAGTTGAAAATGAAATGGTCTCATTGGCTGTTTGCACAGACGGCTCAGTGAACAGAGAGACAAACAGCAGCATTCTTCATCATTAGAGCCTCCAACTAAAATGAAAGCAGAAAAAAAAGAATACACATGAATTTACATCCTTTGGGACCTCATTTTCTCCTAAAAGCAGGCAAAGGTTGTGAAATTTGAAGAGAAGATCTGCAAGCTGTGAGGAAAAATAAGAGGCAATATAATTTTCTGTTGAATTTCAAACAGCTGTCACCGTTTGGAAAACATTTATTGAACCATCCACGCCCAGTAGCTCCCCTGCTTCTTTATCCACTGTTTCCTCTCCTCTTTAAAAAACAAAAAACAAAAACAGAATCAAGTTCTCCTGAAGATGGCCGAGCTAATTCATGTTGGGAAAACTCCAGCGCTGCCACGTGTTTGTTCCAGTTAGACAGGGTTTAGCCAACTCTGTAATTGGCCCGCAGTTAATCCCTGCCTTTCTTTTTAGCCACTTTCAATGGAGGGTAAATGACTTCTCCGTCTGCCTGTGGCACAAATTGGTTTAGGGAGCGTGTGTGTGTGTGTGTGTGTGTGTGTGTGTGTGTGTGTGCC
Source organism: Parablennius parvicornis (assembly GCA_900302745.1). Taxonomy (NCBI): domain Eukaryota; kingdom Metazoa; phylum Chordata; class Actinopteri; order Blenniiformes; family Blenniidae; genus Parablennius; species Parablennius parvicornis. The sequence continues at coordinate 6,856 of OMNM01006641.1, forward strand.
TTGCTGTGCACGCCATGAAAGAAAGATTATGAGTGCTCCAAAAGGTTTTGGCTGCAGGTGTTTTCACACGTCAACAGCAGAACAATACGAGAGGGAGGGAAGATAAGATGAGGGGCTGTTAGTTGAAATAACTCTCACTGTGTTTTGGTAAGTAACAGACAAGAGGTATTTCTCACTGGCGGACTGTAAAACTCATGCGCAATTGGGTTGGACCGTCAAGGTGGGCGGCTGTAAATTCTGGAGCGCCTGAATGTGCGAGACGCCTGTCTGAAAGCCATCGCCATGCGGATGACTGTGCAGGTGACTGTGCAGATACCTGCAGCAAGCCAGATTAATAGTGATGGAGAGATGAGATGCCACAAAGAATCCATTGTTCTCGCTCTTAAATAAATGAGCCCTGGACTGCGACTTCACTGCTGCCATCTCGCATATAACAAGCGCTTTAGGAAGAGCTGTCGGTGGGAACGTGCGCCCTCAGACTGCACACGCATGTCTCTGGCTTTATGTTGTGTCTAACAGTCGCATATGAAGCAAGGGAAAATGTAAAAGGGATTAGGAAGCGGGTTGAATTGAATCTTGGCTTTAAGTAAGACGCGTGTTCGAGACGTCCTGCTTCCCTTTATTGCTTCCAAGAACGCTTATGATGCACATACCACTGCCGCCCTGCCTGGAAATGCCGGTTATGGCCTTCTCAGAGAGTTTCCCAAACACTCACTCTATGGATTAAGCAATCATGAACTGATGTACTGTGCTGTCTGCATGTCTCTCCGCTGTCGTATTTTTATTTTACTAACCATACAATGAAATTAGACGAAACTGAAAGCAGCAGCTTTATAAACTGGTGGAGCGCCACGTGTTTTATGTTGTTGACTTTCACTCATGTACGATCCAAAACATTCGCCAAAGAGATAAAATATCTGTTGTTCACAACCTGCGAGGGGAAATCAATCTTTCACTACGGCAATATTGTTGTCACATGAGCACTCAGCCAAACGGGCTTGCATTGACTCAGGGAATTAATCCCCAAGCTATTGATTACCTCCATTCATCCATCCATCTTCGATGCGCCTTGATCTAGCTCAAGGTCACAGGGCACTGGAGCCGATCCCAGCCCACCATGGGGAGAGGCAGATTAAACCCTTCAGTTACACACACTGAAAACTATACCTATTGGTGATTAAGAGTCAAATATCAGTTGCTTGTGTGCCATTTTCAATGTGTAGCTTACACTCCATATGTCATGCTTATCTTAGGATTCAGAAAAGAAATGGAGGAAACTAGTGGGAAACTGATATCTGGGTCTTGTAACATGTTCTCTTACGTTTGACTTCTTTCCGCGGTGGAAAAAGTGTCGGTCTCTGAAAAGGCTGGCAGTTTGATTTAGGTCAGGACTCATTGTTGGCCACTTTATAACAATTGCTCTATTCATTTGTTTTTCCTTGATGTGAGCTTTGACTCATTTTTCAGTTTAAAGACCAAACAGTTTCACTTGAAATCCATCTTCCCAGCCCTTTCTAACTCATTACTCTCAGAAGACTTCTCAGGAAACTTTAGATTTCATCTTTTTTTTTTTTTGAGATGTTGAATAGCAAAGCAAACTAGCTCCGAAGCCTGAGGCCGGGGCTTTTCGGCGAAAGTGTATTTGGGTTTCTCATGAACTGCATTCAGAACTCTGATTCAGGCCCCATTTATACAACATTTCAGGAGAAATTGCTTCGTCTTTGCAATTTCATTTCAGAAAAGTTTCATGTTTACACGGAAACGTTCTAAAAACGACGTCCGTCATGCCACTCTGGAGGCCGCCATTTTTGAAATTGTCCATCTACTGTAATAGTGCTTTACCATAAACTTGGGACGGACCCCAAACATTTTCGAGTTCCACGTTGGGAGCCTTTTTCAAAAAGTTATATTATCATTGGATCCAAACACAGTTGACACCCAAAACGCTACAAAAGTTTTGCGTTTTCACAAGAAACTGTTGCTGTGGTAACAGGCCCTTATTTTGTCTATAAAGCATGATCTCAGAAATTAATTTGTTTGTACCCAGCACTGTACTTTGGCCTGTTTGGTTTCTTGTTCGTTCCATCTCAGCCTCGAACGAAATTTATTTCCTTGGGTTTCTTCTTCTTACCACAACCTCATAAACTGCTTGATAATATTAGGAACTGTTGAACCGCGAACTTTAAGATCTCCATGATTGCCTCACAGCCTTCAGAAAATATGTTTTTGCAAGTGCAACCAAATAATCACAGACTAATCCCTCACATCATTCCCTGATTGTTTATCTTGGCTTTCTGTTAGTATTGGTTGTGTCGGCTAAAATCAGAACATCGTTCTAAAGCCTGGTCATAAAGGCCTACAGCAATGATCACAAACACAAACACACAGCAAAGAAATATGAAAACACACAATGCAGGAAGTTTGAGATGATAAGACACTGTGTAGCAGCACTAGCTCTCGTACAAAATTATGTCTCTTTGCATAATGTGACATCACGCGTTGCTTTATTGTGAATGTATTTTTAACCCCGGCCAGTCAGGCTCTATTATGTCCTATTGGGCCACGATTCTGTGCTCCTCATTCCTCGTCCAACCTTTGTCTCCACGCTCCAAATCTGTCAAGTCCTTTCTGGCGATTGTGTGGTCTTTAGCCGAGGCTGCATCGTTTGTTCAGCGCGGACTCCTGTTCCCATATCACCACCGCCACCACCATCACCGCCACCCTTTCCCCCGCCCACCTACCCGCCAGCCTCATCTCCCTGGCTCTTGTTCTCTGGTCCTGCAGCTTGGCGCCGTCCACATTGCTTTTGTCCCGTCCACACTTGGAGCCAAACTGGAAGCATCTGGCTGCAGCCTATTCAGCACAGGCTGCAGGACGGTTATATTTATATTTACCAGGCCTGTAATTGGGGTTGCGAAACCCTGCTGTGTGCGCAGCAGGTGTATGTGTATTGGGAGCACTCGCCGGTTGCTTTCCCCCAGTTTACATCAGCTGAAAGATGACAGAAATGTTTAATTACATATCATTTAATTCCCATGTTACACTGCTTAATGAATATTTGCTAATTCGATGAATGCATGCCACACACACTTGTGGTTCATATTTAAATGTAAATAAAGGCAGCATATTCCTTTACACATTGAGCAGCCTGTAAAATTCAAGTTATCCAAGCCCCCGTATTGGATCACTTTACACATAACACACGCATATATTAGGGTACTGGCTCGTCCCAGCGCGTTCATCATGTGTGGGCCTGATGAGTAACTTTGGCAAGTTTTATTAAATCTCACAGCGAAACGTCTCTTGTCTAATAAGTAAGAGCTATTTGCAACCCGTTTTATTCCCCACAGGTTAGTGCAGAGCTCCGAGTGGAGACGGCTCGGCTGGCGAGGCCCGAGTGATGCGCGCATTAGCACATTAATTAAGAAAGGAGCTCTGACAAACAGCGGAGGAAGTGTTTTGTGATTTCTTGCCCTGCCCGTGACAGCGCGTGGCCTCGAGGCAACCGCCCGTCACCGCACACTCATCCTCCTCAGAATCGGCTTTGCAAAGCATGTAGAGCAAAAAACAGCTCAGTGGGCCCAGGGGCTATTCTGTCCAGTACAACTTGCACCCAAATAAATAAATAAATAAATACAACCTGGACACTGATACATTTTAATGTAATGCTTAAAAAGCAGCACTGAGAATGTGAAGAATTCTGCTGGTGGTTTTCATCTGAGCAAAAATCTGCAGGATAATTGATTTCCGGCATGAAATTCCAAATAGTTTGGCAAATAGATAAAGTATTTTGTCCTCTGTGGTGTGTGTGCATCTGTTGGGACCTCCGGTGGCACAAGAGCGTTTTGTTTGTTTGTTACGACCTTTATAGACTTTTTATTGATACCCTTGTAGAGAGAAAAAACAAACAGCATTTATAGTTAAAATGTCCAGTTTCTAGTCTAGACTGGAGTAAAAGGTTTCACAAACCCTGTTTTCTCTTCCTGTACATACTTTAGAATAGGTGACTGTATAATGCTTTATTTATCATAAATATCAAGGAAAGACATAGGAAATAGCAGCAACTCCAACAAGGTAGATAGATAGTGTGTTTATCTATTGAACTGATGAGTGACTTAGTTTTCAATAAACTCTACTTTCACCCGAGGCGTTTTGTTCTTGATCATATTTTCTGTCCCGGCCAGTTTCCTTCCTGCCTTCACTTTCCCTGTGATTTCAACAAAGTCTGTTGAATCCCTTCGGGGAGTGAAAGTGTGATATCTCCTGACAGCCAGACTCAGTTTATAATAAAGCTGAGAGATTATTCAAAGATATATGTGCATATAAAAGATGCTAAACAGCTTGGCAACTACAACTTTTGAATCGCAATTAAGATAAATATTTCAACAAGGTAGTTAATTTTCAACGTGCGTCACCTTTGGGTCGTCTGCTATTGTCACTGTCAAACATACGACGAGTAAGAGAAACTCAAAACTACCTGAGGATTTAATCCGGTCCAAGGGATGACCTTGGAAAAAAAATGAGAAGCAGGTGGGTTCCTTTCATAACATAAAATGTCATTACTGATTTATGTTGTGGATACTTTGGTGTGTGAAAATGAAGAAGTGGTATTAACAAAGGAGCCACACTTTTTGAGTGAATTTATAAAAAACTTGCACCCTGCAGGAAAAGGTTTTTTTCTTTTCTTTTCTTTCTTTTTTTTTTTTTTTTTAGAGATTGTATTGATGTAATTCATTTTTAGAATGTGTTCCATTAAAAAAAAAAAAAAAAAAAAAAGAAGGAAAATATTTGGAGTTGTCTAAAATGTTTGCATTTAAACATAATTTTTGCTAATGTTTGACCAGACCAATGGAGATTGGCCAGTTTCCCAACATCTCCATGCTTGTATCCGATCTCCTGCCATCTGAAGATCTATTCGATATGTGAGCTGCTTGAGTTGGTGTCAGACTTGAAAATACATCTCCTGACTTGGTTTTAAAGCCGTCGGATTACCTCTGTCCATCTTCCACCTTTTATTCATTTTATTCAATGTATCTGTTTCGCTCAGGACAAGCTTCCCGTCCAGCCTAGGAGGCCACAATCACCAAAATCTTTATCATTTTCCTCAATTAAAAAAAGAAAAGAAAAGAAAAAAAAAACGCCTCCAGGAGCATTTAATTAGTGACCGCAGTTCTTTGAAATGCCCATTCCTCTGCTCGCTCTCCAGCAAACACCTGGCACCGTCAAGCCATGGCAGTGCCGGCACGAAATATGGCCGCTATTAATAAGCTTTATTACAGCACATTGGCATTTCAGTGATGTCTTTTTAATTACTTTGATTGATAGTTTTGGATTGAGATGAAATCAAGACTGGAGGTCAGGAGGACAAGGAGGAAGGGGCGGAGGAGTGAGGGGTGATGGTGGGTAGCAGATGACAATCCACTCAGTTGTGAATCAGTAACCTTTCCAACTGGGAGCTTAAATGCAAATGGTGCCCCAAGGGTGATTATTATAATGTATATCAGTGCCATTTAGAGCCACTCAGAAAACAAATGAGCCCAGGCAGGGCGTGTATTTCAGTTCTTTTTCCTTTTATAGGACTTGGATTTCTGGTCAGGAAAGATAAATATTCAATAATTGCCACACCTGCTAGCTGAAAAGGCTCGCAAAAACATTGACTTACCACAGCCGAAAGTTGAGCCCATCAATTCCTGTCAGTTTGCATAATGTGGAGAGTCAAACATTTTATCTAAAAAAAACCCTAAAAATTCATCTTATGAAAGGTTCACATTGTGTCTCGAGCTCCAAAGTGAAGCAAAAGATGTTTTTTTTAAAGGTTTTAAGAGTCAATATGCTGTTAGTAGATCTGTCTGCAGTATTTTTATTTGCCTTTCTGGTGGATCATTGTGGTTACACATTGTAGTTTGAAAACAAAGAGATTTCTGTAATCTAAACTGATGTTACCCATGACAACTTTATATACAAACAACAGCAACATTTCAAAGGGCAATGCATCATTTGACTTTACACAGAAATAGAAGAAATGCTGAAAAAGGGTAGTTAGCATGTGAGGTCACCAGTTGGTGCACTTATATATTTGTATTTATTTACAAGAACTTACTGTCATCTATACAAATGATTACTGGTTGAAGCTGCTGTATTTTCTAAGTGGGCCCGCTGTTAGTATTTTATGATATAAAATTAGAGCTTTAAAGTCCAAGAAACTAACTATTCTAAAAAAAAATACTATTTTGTTTGGAATTTGCCAAAAATTTCTACACCTCAAGTGAAACTGGTCTACCGTGGCTTTCAAAACGAGGACAATATAAGTGTTTTTGAGCTTTAGGCCATCATTTGTGGTCAGTACATTTCGCTCAAGGTAAGAACTTTTGATAATCCTGGTGTGTCAGAATCACTTCTGTGACAATCTCTTCTGTTTAAGTAGCGGCACCAACAGGATCTCAGACCTGTTTGGTCTGAAGGAACAGGCTTGATTATGAGTGTGTTCACCAAAATCAGTAAGGATCGACAAACAAAGGATGCTCAATGGATTTCACTTATATAGCACTTTTCCACTGGTTCAAAGGTACCAAAGGGTAGTCACATCCATAGTGATAGTCACATCTGCCCAGTTGGGGATTTGGGAATCAAACCTGCAACATTCCAATTGAAAAATGACCCACTTCATCAAATGAGCTAAAAGTAAGCGTAAATCATCACTTCCCACCCAGACAAGGGTTAATTCAGTGGATCAGCTGTGTAGAGATAATTTATCTTAACCTCAGGCACTGACTTGCATCGGTGATCATACGGTAACACTATGATCATTAACAGATAAAGCGTGACATATTTGACTGTAATCAAACAATCTGTTATGAAGCAGGAAAAATAGTCAATCATAAGGAGTTTAACACTTTTGGCAAAAACTCCAAAACTGCTTTTGGTTCATTGCCATTTATTAGAAGCAGTACGAACAGATCAAGTGTGGCCGAGGCTCGTAAACATAAGCAATAAGCGATCTGCAAAAAAAAAAAAATGTCTGTGCTTCATATTCAGTGGCGAGCCTGCACTTTTCTAAACGGCATCTTTGAAGCCGGATATTAACATGTCACACGTTTCGTGGCTTCACGCTGTCCTTGGTCCCAGAATAGCTTGTTTTAAGCATTTTATTTCTCTTTAATCTCTGAAGGGCACTTTACATTCTTCAGCTTAAAATAGCGTTATTGGAATTTTAGATGGGTACATGTCAGCGTCACGCGCAGTTATCTTTTATGGCTGCAGTATTTCAAAGTGCAATCGACAAATGTCCTCATCTGTGCTTTTAATAACCTTGTTCCATCTTTTTTCGACGGCACATGCTGCTGTCTGTCATTATGAACGTCCGGACCAGAATCCACACCGAACAACAGAGCAAATCCAAATAAGAAAAAACACAGATTTGAGCCAATGCGTTGGCTGAATGGCAGACAGGCCGAGGATTCAGCCTGATTATAATGCCCGAGTTGAAACTTTGAAATTACTCTGCAGTCCATACAATCGGCTTCTCACTTGTTCACCACATCGCTTCCACACACTGTGAATAATGGTTTCATTTTCACCCAGTCAGCGCTGACAGCTGTGCTGACTAATTCCAGCGTGATGAACCCAGCGCTACATCATATCGCCCCGGCACAGCAGCTGCAGTTTGCCAAGTTTATAGCATCAGTCATTCAGCATTCATAACAGGGTTGAAAATGATATCACAAGGGTTCACAGTATTGATTAGAAAATATTAGAAATGATTACATTACTTTTCATACGCCACTGCGCTCCCTTAGAAAGCCAATTATAGAGTTTTGAGGCTGAAATGCTCAGCATAGTTCTGTGCATTACTTACCTGCTGATAGAGGTGTATCAAGTATCAATCAGGGCCATTTTTGCACCAAAATGTTTTTTTTTGTTTTTTTTTTGTTTTTTTTCCATTATCAAAATTGAGTGTTGCTTTTTATGATTCACAGTTTATTTGAAAAATAAGCTTCTTTCATACTTGGGATGCACAGATACTATTTTTTAAAATGACAAGTACCACCTACTTACTGATACTGAGTACCGATACAAGTATTTATTAAACGCTTAAAAGCCTGATTCATACTCCATACTCTTTATCTTGCTATAAAACACTGTTCTCTTTGGCCTGCTTTAAATTGACTCTACCAGAATCCACAAGGACAAATGAAAACATTTAGGACCCAGTTCATCTCTGATACATTGTCAATATCTTTCTGAAGGATATTCACCATTACACTCTGACAAACACGTATTTCCAGCATTTAAAATTTGCAGAACATGCCAGGTTTGTTGACGTCTTAGCGGCCATAGGAACTCCCAAACATTCCCGAGGAATGATCTTGTTTGTACGCAAGATCTCGATTTGCACCCAAAGAAAGATCTACGATCAGGTTCACAACATTTCAGACTATTCTCGTGGCTTGAAGAACGTCTGGCTTATCATTCAGACAGAATTGGTCAAATGTTGATAGTTTTGCTTGAGCCGCCGCAACGCCATCCTTGATTTCCCAGATTTCCGTACATGACGTCAATTAGCAAAACTTAAACACAGTATCATGGCTACAAATTCCGTTTATTTTGTAAACATATTGACTCAGGTGTGATTGATTTAAGCAACTGCCGGTTAGAAATTAGTGGAAATTAGTCGTAATGGTCTTGTTTTTTGTATTGGGTGGTTCTGTTCTATTATTATTGGTTCATGGGAAGTATATTTTCAACATTTTTTTTTTCTCTTTGTTTATAAGTTTTCCCTCAGCCTGAAGTCGGCAGAGTTTACCTTCCCTTTGAGCCCAGGCAATATATGTAAATGTCCCGAGCCTATAAATGTATGGTACAAGATGAAAAAGCTTTTGAAAAAGCATTAAGGCCTTTATGTGATGTTGGAAAAAAAAAAAAAAACACATTTAAATGAAAAAAACCTTAGACGGGAAGGCGGCATTTTAACACAAGCAGTATATTTCCCAATATTCCCCCCAAAAATGAGCTTTTCTCCTCATTGCCTACATTAAAAAAAAACCCATCTCAGCATTCCTCTTAGTTTTTTCTTTTATTTGTGTTTTCACCCTGGTTTCAATAAATGTCTTTGCACCCTCTTTAAAAATCTCTAAGTGTTCTTTCCTGAAGTCTGCCTTTGGCGTTCATTGTTATCCTCCTTCCTCTGTTCGTTCTGCTGCTCTCAGACATTGTCAGACATGTGAGCCCCTCTTCAATGAGGAGCCGTTTACCTGATTGCGGCCATAATCAAAATCTGAAGTGGCTTTCGCACCTCACTGAGAACGTGCTGCCATCAAGTTTCTCCTTTGAATTTTTCTTTTTTTTTCTTTTTTAGAAGAATTCAACATAATTGATGGCGAAGCGGGACGCTTGACCACAAAGTACTTGACACCCTGTGAAATATTACGAGTTAAATTGTTTGATTTTCTGAACGGCGCGCCATAAGTTCCGGTCAGTGGGACTGAAAATCATTTTCTTGACAAATCACACGGCGCACCGATTCCTTCACGGTAAACCCCACAAGGACTTAGTCCAGCTTTTCGGCGACAATTCACGTCATAGCTCCTCAGCCTCTTACCTCATTGCACCTCTTGTTTTTAGCTTTTTAATTCGTTGTGTTGAAACTGATTTTTTTTTTCTCCCAATCAGCACTGAAATACTGCAACTGTAACAATAAAAGTGTTTGTCTTTTTCCCGTCAGAGCTGCTCACTGAGGCATTGGTCCTTACCGCTCCTTTCTAATTCCCCACTTTTAATTTAGCTTTAATTAACACAGCAAAGCTTCTGAGTCAGTCAGAGGATATCCGGCTTGTGCTACGTGTCTGTGATTCCTCACAAAGTTTGTACAAAACAACTTTCCAGTTTGGGCTTTGCTCGATTTTGGGGGAAATTTAGAATCTTAGTTTGACACTGAAGTATCCAGAGGATTTTCAAACACCAGCTGACTAAAAAAAAAAAAAAAAAAAAAA
>OMNM01006642.1:10937-29173 GCA_900302745.1 Parablennius parvicornis
GGCTGCTGCCACATTTGTATTCTCATACACTTCCACTATGTTTGCAGAAACAAGTGCTAACAACACTTTACACATACAAAAAAAAAAAGAAACTTAATTGCAAGGCTAACAATAATGTGAAGATGGCTCATTAGGTGCTACACATGCAGAAACAGCATGCGTGTATTGGTCTGATACTATTTAATGTCCCCAAGGGAGATACGAAGCTGACCTAGTTTTGGTGAGCAAAATTCTTTACATGTCAAATGGCCTGAGCTTCCCCCGACCCAAGTCGAAAAAGACTGCAGAGATAAAAAATCATCAAACAACACAAGCCTGCAAAAATAAGCTAAAACTACAGAGGTCGGTGAGCATCAATGCACCATAACCTTTTAAAAGTCTATGTTTACTCTGTTTCCACTGGATGACAGATGAGTGTTTTGAGAATACCTTACCTACGTGCAGCTGATGGCTATCTGCATGTGTAGCCTTCGGGCAAAAAAAAGGACCTTACAGAAACATTCTCTTGATCAGCTGCAAACAAGTTGTCTCCTGAGTTACACCTTGGAGCATAACATTGTTTTGTTTTTTTCAACAGGCAATACTCCCACATGCAATAGACAGCCCATTTATTTTCTAGACTATGCCGCGTAAGAGGCAAGTATAAGGTTTCCCTATTGGCAAGGTTTACAAACAGATGCATCAAGACATAAGTAGCAAAACAAGCGAGAAAGACAAGAGAACAAGTGTGTTGAGAAATGCATTGAAGATCAAAATAAAAAACAAACAAACAAATACATACGGAATAGAAGTACAGCCTGTAAGCAGGTTCCTCGTCCTTATCCACTCCTGACATACTTAGTAGCCCACTTCAGGCAACCTGTTCCCGCTCACCAGCACCGCCACTTGTGCAAGGTGACATCGTCATCTGACAGCAAGACCAAAATAGACTCCTACTGTGTAGTCCACACTGCTATAGCAACTTGCCCAGCTGTGTCAACTCCTCTCCCTGTGGCGACAGTGTTCAATGGCCCATCAGTCCTATCCTCGAGCACTTTGTCTATTCATTCCGGAGCTGCTCTGGCTGTAATCTAGCCTGAGCTCCTCGGAGCTCTGCTGAGTTAGCAGCCACTTGGACTCGCTGCCTGCTGCTCCCTATCTGTCTGCCACTCTCTTCTGCTCACCACTGCATGCAGCTTCCTATATTTACAGCTTCGCTCCTCATTGCTCGGTGCTCTGCATCAGAGCCCCCACTCACTCTCTCTCTCCTTCCGCCAGAACACTGTGCAGTCGTGCAAACAGTAGGTCTGTCTCTCAGCCCCCCCATCCCGTGTGCCGCTGATGATGGTATAGCTGCAGGGTTAGAGACAACGCATTATCCACACAGAGAGATGCTCTGGATATGATTGGGCTCTGCACTCAGTGACTCAGAGGGTGTGTAGGGACAGGGTAAACAAACCCACATGGTTTAACAGAGTGCAACTGCTACAAACTTAGAACACTTGTGACAAAGGACAGCAAACTCATCAAAGAGGTACTAGCTTAACAATTTTTTTTATTGCCACAGGGGGACTGAATGTTAACAAATATGAATCCTGATCAAACCTGAGGATCAGTGGTGGGTCCCTGCAGGTTTGTCTCATCCTCTTCAATAATCTACCAGAAAATATCACGCAAGACTCATCATCCAAAATTCTCAGTCTTTCTTTAAAACACACAACCTCTGTCTGTCGTAAGTTTTTTCAATGGAAAAGCTCAATTTTACTACATTCACATTGTGTGTCCTGTTGCTGATTGTTTATTTTTCCCAAGAATATGGATTGCTATCGATTTATGTCATCCATTTAAGTATGTTTTGAAAAGTGCCCAATAAATGGTGTCAATCATTACTATTGTAACTTGATTTAAAACACTCTTGAGTTACAATACACACCCCTTCTTAGTGTTATATTCTGGTTTTATTGATACGACAACACAGGCACAGACCGTCAAAGGTCTGAGGATTCTCGCCTTACAACATCTCACCTTCAACCCCGGTAAAGGACAAATGAAAATATTCATTTTCTTGCCTCGAGGACTGACAGCTAGGTGAATCTCTATTGCTTAGCTCGGTTTGCAAGGACAAGCATCAGGATTCGAATGGTTTTCACTACATTAACAACAAAATCGTAGCCATTAGCAGTACACTGAGTCTAAGTAATACCTTTAGAGTGGGTTTGGATGCATTCTTCTTGCCTCCTCCATGAGAGGAGCCTGAGCTGTTGCTGCCGGACCGCTCTCTCCCGTCCCCACCTTGGCTAACTCTCGGGCCGGTGCGGTGCTGCCCAGCGCCACGCCGTCGCCCATCCTGGCGGTTGTCTTTCGACATCTACCCTTGTTAATTTCCAAAGCTTCAGATGGTGACTGTTGAATGTCTACGAACTCAAAACTTGTTTTTTGTGTCAGAGCTGGTGAGGGGAAAAAAACATGTCAGATAAATACATGATATGGAGCTCTAGGAAATCTTGTCGAGGTTACATTTATGATGGACTTCCGGACTGTCCAATAGATTTACAGAAGTGCTCACGTGACGTATTCGACAGCCAATCGGGTACTGTAAAGTTTAGGTCAAAGGGCGGCAAAGGTTCTCATTGGGCGGGACTTCATCCTGTCTGCCATGGCAACCACGACGAATGGGCGGGACTATCGTGTAGTTTGGTTGATTCCACAGTTTACTGTCAACTCATCTTCAAACAGCAGGAAGCAGGACTGAGCCTTCACAATAAAAGATGGCTAGGCTCACTTGTGTGTGAGTGCACCAAGAGTTATGTAGAATATGGCTTAATGGAAACAATGTACATTAGAGCTGAATGCATCTTTGTGGTAAGCGAATGAAAGTTTGAAACTGTGACAGATGAAGTGGCGCCTGTGGTGCTCACAAGTCGATGGCTTTTAAATTTCAGAGTCTGATTTTGATTGTTAAAAAAAAAAAATTCAGTTAGAAATTAAAATGCTAACTCATGGCGCATATGTACGTCCATAAATATATAGCAGATGGGAGTAATATGCCATTGATACCTCGAATCTGTCTAATTAAAAAAAGAAGAGCGTGACATATGTCATATTTCCGCTGGAGTGAATGTCACTTCCGTCAACATCACTTCGTTGCACGGGCAACTCTACGAGGTAATACGAAAACATCGTCCACATAAATTATGTTTGTTTATTTTGTCACAGTTAAGGATTTGTCGACTTTTTTGCTCAGTTTGTATTAATGTTTGATCATATGCGTTTTAACTAACGCTGTCTCTTTTCTGCGGCTCTTTTGGATTTAATTTTTTTCCACCTTTTAGCAACTTCCAACAACTCCATTGGTCTGCTGTCCATCAGGCAGCAGAGTCTGTAATGTTTCCACATTTTTATTTCCTGTTTTGATATTCTAGATGGCAGCCACTTTCTTTTGGGTCCTGGTGTTACTTCAGTTGGGGTTTGGACAAAGCTCTCTCAGACCCGAGCATGAAGATCCTGATATCGACCAGCATCACAACCCTAAACATGACATGAATGTCCTGCTGGGAAAAGAGGTTGTTTCTGATATTTTTCGCTTTAGTAGTGTAATCCGCACTTCAGTGTTGTTCATGTACTTGAGTTATCAATTGCCTAATCCTTAATCACACTCATATTGTGCACTGTGTAGGTCACCGAAGAGATGAGGCACCTGAGCCCCGCAGATCAGAAGAATAAGATGATGGAAATTGTTACAAAGATTGACACCAATGGTGACAAGTTGCTAAGTGCAGGTAACTTCATGTTTCTGATAAGGAGCCCTTGAAAACAGAGGAAAGGTGTTTTTACTCAAGTTAGTTTTCTCCACAGAGGAGATCACTCTCTGGATTCAGCAGGTCTACAGAAAATATGCTCTGGATGATGCAAAGGAGCGATTCCCAGAGTTTGACACTGACGGCAACGGTGTAGTAATGTGGGAGGAATACAATGCAGCCACTTATGACCAGCTTGTCAGTTTTGATGAAAATGCTGTCCTGGATGATCCGGAGCAAGAGTCTCTCAGACATGTAAGCATGCTACAAGTGTTCTGTCACACTTTATTCCTCATATGTCATTAGTATGACCTTAACTCTGGCTCATACCCTCATTAGCTCTTCCTGAAGGAGAGAAGACGCTTTGATTATGCTGACGTGGACGGCAAACCCGGCCTGAATGTAACAGAGTTTCTAGCCTTCACACATCCTTCTGAAGTGGATCACATGGCTGTAAGTGCCCCCACTCATGTCAAACTTGATACCATAATTGATTTTACCATCCACTGGAAAAGTGCACTTGTATTTCATGTAAGTGAAGTTTGAAGTTTGATTTCCCCTCCCCCTGCCATTTTCTGATAGGATTTTGCTATAGAAGATGTGCTCAGTGAATATGATGAAGACAGTGATGGTTTCATCACTCTGAGTGAATATATTGGAGATGACCGTGGTGAGGGTAAGGCTTCAAATAGTATTGTTCAACAAGACACTAGTTTTTTGGTCATTGGTTTAATCTACTGAGCCCAAATTATGTCACCCACAGAGCCTTATATTCTGTTGTTGTTTAATTATTATTTTATATTTTTATCAGAGGGTTCCCCTACTCAGTGGGAGATTGAAGAAACTGTGCGGTTCAAAGAACTCTACGATCAGAATAAGGATGGCAAACTGGACAGAGGCGAGCAGCTTCGCTGGGTTGCACCTAATAGCTATGGTTCAGCTCGAGAAGAAGTAAGAGTCATGTGATGGTATTCTTTTTGAGAATAGAAAAGAATAGAATACCAATACTTAATTAATTCCAGAGGGGAATTTTTTTAATATACTAAGGGTGTATGATATTACAGGTACATTTATAGTGTCTGTTGCTGTTATGGTTTTAGCTTGACAGCCTTCCTGTTAAATAGGTTGAGAACATCTTCCATTATTAAGCCTAAATTATTCATGCTTGTTTAATTAAATAGGTCATAGGTATTTGTTCAGGAAAAGTGCCAACCAGACATGTTGAATTTGAGTTAAAAAAAAAGGCACCTTCCAATCGTTTAAAAACAAAAATGTGTGTAGAATATTAGTTAATGCTGTATGCCTGTCTGCCACTGCAGAGCATTAACTTTCAACATCCCCTAGGGGACGCCAGAATGCTTCAGGAGAAACTCCAGGAGGGTCAGGGGGATTGATACCTTTTCTTTTCCATCCTGATTTTTTTTTAATTAATATTTTCTCAAGAAACAATGTCAAATGAAAATAAATTGAGGATCACTTTTTCTATCCATTTTTTTTTTATTGTCAGTGTAATGAGAACAAATACATTTAAAGACAACAATGCTTGCTTAGAACATATATGACTATATTTTCGGAGCAAGTATTGAAATAAATACATAAAGAAATTGATGCATATACTGTTACCAATATTAGAAAACAGCATGAAGATAACAAGAAAGCAACAATACAAATCCATGTAAACGACACTTATTAAGTCTCTATGCTGTTTTTTCTGATTAATATGTTGTCTGTCTTCCTGTGTGGTCTTAACAGAAAAGTCACTGATTTCTCGATTTCCGTGCTTTGCTCTTGTCAGGCTCTTCATCTCATCAAGGAAATGGACCTCGATGGAGACGGGCAGATCTCGGAGGCTGAAGTGTTGAGGAATCAGGAAACATTTATGAACAGTGAAGTGACAGATTACGGCAGGCAGCTGCATACATCGCACGATGAGTTATGACAACTTGATTTTGGTGTGGGGTGTTTTTGTTTTTTAATCCCTTTGAAGGTGTAATGTAAAAGTAAAAAGCTTGGACCTGGTAATTGTCAACCAACAGTGGAGATATGATCTTGGATTTGTCCATATTTGTGATTGGACATTATCAAAATTGAATTGTAATTAAAGGGCAGTTATCTCTAAAATGATTATCAAAATGTAAACATTGTATTTGTTATTGCATTTGTAAAAAATAAATTTTGTTGTGTTTAAACTAACCAGTTAATGTATCATGTTGCACGTGAGTGTACAAGCCGTGGCGGGAGCAGTTCTTCCTCATTTAAAGCAAATGAGTGACTGAGTGAAAGCTGCACTGCCCAACTTGTTTCCTGAATGTGTCGTGACCCATTTCACTTACGTCAACCAGCAACCAGTTGCACTGCAGAGAGTTCTGCTGGGGACTCAAGCTGATTATTCTTTACCCAGGACTGTTTTTGACCACTGCCTAGATGACATTACAATTTAAAGATGCCTTTTGGGTGAGTTACTGCATTGTTGTTCATGGTTTTGTTGATGCCTTTAGTTGGAAGTGAAGTTACGTTGTTTGCAGAACACTAAAGCCAGTGGTGGCGTTTCTGTTAGAGACTTGAATTTTGTATTTGGGTTGTCGAGACTAACTGTGTTTTCTCTGAAATGATGTGTTTAGTCGTTTTTAGGATGAGTACAGTTGTTAATATAACTATTTTTTAAAGTTCGTGTTTTTAACTGCCTCTTTTGCTTTTTTTGTTGTCGTGAAATTCACAGTGACTTCAACTGTTGACAAAAATAAACACAACTATTGTTTCTCAATTTTTGTGTTATAGCACATTTCATACACTGGTGTTGCTTAAACACTAAGTTAAAAAATGTCCTAATAAGAACAGTTTCTGACGTCTGCCAAGGGTAGACATGGACACAGGGAAATGACACATTTTCCACATCCAGAATAACTGTCTTTATTCATTTATTTAGTTTGGTTTAATTGTATCATTTGAAATAACACGAGATAAGACAATATATTGCCAAATGAAAATTTTGTATTGCAACATTTATTTTGATCCGGCTCAACGTCATGATGTAATGGGTTCTTCCTTTTTTTATGAAGACCTGCTCATTAGTTTTTGAGATATCTTATTAAAAGACAAATAAACGCAAGTGATTTTATAACTTCTTTGGCGGAGATAATAAAAATTATGCACTGATGAATGAGGAGAGCAAATACGATAGTAAGGGTTCCACCACATCAGAAGTTGTCACAACCCACAGTTGCATGGGGGGCACAACCCAGCCAGTTTGGAGTGCATGGAGTGCCATGAACCACAGTGCAGAGCAATGCTATCTATAATTGTGTATAAATCCTATAAGAAACATCAGTATTTTGCAACAATGGTGTTACTACTGTGTTGCATAATATTATTGAGGATTTCCTGTTATTCAATCCAGTCTTATTTCCATGACGTCTCTTTTTTTGCTACAGTCGTTTTTCAATTGCCGTTAGGTTCTTGTGTACACATGCGCGCGCACAACACAACAGAGAAGAACCACTCACCAACACAGTTCAACATTTATAGTGTCACCATGTTGGGGGGAGGGAAAAAGCCCCATCAGGAACTAGAAGCCAGAAGGAAATGAGCTTGATCACACAATCACTTTGTGTTACAAAGTTCTGTGCATCCCTTCCTCCTTATTCACTCAACAATAAGATTCTAGTATGTTATATTTTACATGAGGAGGGACCTATGCTGTTTCTCTCCCTTCGGGTATTTCCTTTTCCACATTTGACACTTTCCACATTGCTGAAAATGAAACCACAATACCCCTGTGTGGAAAGATATATCTGAAACACCCTGTCACCTAAGGAAACTTTGACGTAAAGTACCGCAATCTTCCAATAAAAAACATTGTGAGTTTGTTTTTTTTTTTATATCTAATTACAAATGAAAGAGACTCAATTACAAGATAAAGCTTTTTCTTAAACATTACTCAAGTAAAAGCATAAAGAACTCCTCTGAACTACTATTACACTATGGGGTATTAGTTACTTTTAATCTTTAAATGCATTGATAATGACATCCATCTATGTTCTTCACAGCTGGTTCCTGTTCAGAGTCGCTGGATCCTAGTGCACGACAGGCAGTCAATTCAATTTGCAACAAAAATAATCCTTCAAAACTGAGACAAATTTGTACAAAAATTACATTATGGCAGTGTATTTTCGGAATAAATGTTGATAGTAAGCAGGCATTTTCTGTCAAAAGGATGGACTTACTGGGTTTCAAAAATGTACATTGAAAGGTTTGGATATGGATTCAATTTATGGTGTATTTAAAGATAATAAAAACTACTCCGTAGTGCATTTATAGAGCTGGAAACTCTACCAGCAACTAGTGTATGATAGTGATGATTTAGCAGGTTTGCCCCATAAAATTCTTAAAATAACCTTGTTATCTCTTACACCTAAACATAGATGAACCTTTTTTACTTAGTTACAGAATGATAGTAATTTATTACTCGTACCTATGTTAATAGAACATTTTCTTTTGGATGGACGGTATCAATTTGATTATATGTGTGTTTGTATGGTTTGGATAAAGATGGTATAATTATAATTACAAACTGTGAACATGAGTATTTTGTATTTATGGTTCCAGGGAGAAAACTTTACCAGCAATGTTGGTTTTGAGGCTATAATTCAAAGGCTCAACGATGGTCGGAGGACCTGCAAAGACTTTGAAGATCTCCTGAAAATGAGGTGGGTTTTGTGATTTAAAAAAATAATTGTACAAAAAGGAATTCAACAATCTTCATACATTGTGCTTTTGTGGGATTATCTTTCATTGCTGATGTAGGGCATCAGCTGAGGAAAAGTATGGCAAAGAACTGATTGCAATTGCTCGCAAAGCAGGAGGCCTGTATGAGATGTGGTAGGTGCATGCACGTGTCTCAGAATAGAAGAAATAGCGTTTATTGTCATTGTTTCAGCTCACAAATGGCTTAGCAGAATAAATCTAGCTTGAATTATATTCATGAAAGATTATAATGAAACAATATCCCAGCTAAGTATCATGAAGTGAAAAGAAACTGAGTTAATGTTAAAAAACAAAAACAAACTCCTTTGCTCATGTTGTTTTCACAGCACTTTGAGAACATCTCTTGATGAAATGAAAACACGTAAGCTCTTATAATTTCATCCTCATTTTGTACATTATATCTTGCCTCAGTCTTTATATTTTGTTATCTTTGCATCTTGAGATCAGTTCTATCGGGTCATTTGAGCATTGTTTTTTCCCAGAAATTGAAAATGTAGGGAACATGCACATTCAGCTGTCTGGGCTTCTGAAGGATGAGGTTAAAAGGATGGAGGAGTTCAGAGAACGACAGAAAGAACAGAGAAAGAAGGTACCCATGACTTCCCCTTTTTAACAACTTGCTTTTTTTTTTTTTTTAGGAAGTCGAGATGGAACTCTTAAAAGAAAAACTAAGTTTCCTACCTCAGTGTAGTTCTCTCAAGATATTGAATTTCTTTGTATTTCATTCTCCTTCTAGTTTGAACTCACCATGGAGAAGGTGCAGAAGTCAAAAGTGTCCTCTTTCAGGAAAACAATTGAAGTATGGTCCATTTAAGTCTTTTGAGACCTTATCATTGTTTCTTTTGTGTCTCACATGCTTTGCATCCTGCTAAAATGTTTTTCAAACAGCAATATTTGATTGCTACAGCTGTTGGGATCCACAGGGAAAAAATACAGAACTCTTTTCCAAGTTAGATGTTTCTAATTTAATATATGTGGTCAGTGTTTACATTTAGTGTTGTAATTGTAATCTATTGCACTTACAATGGATTCTGTTTTGAAATTGCTCAGAGAGGTCATGTTGAGGAAAAGGCATCAGCGTACTTCTGGTATGTGTAAGAGGCAACATGCTTCTTCACGATACCAGAAGTAATAAAAAAAAAAAAAAACTGCTTATGCTTTTCTCTTCTGAGAGGAAGGAAGTCACACATAGTCTATTTCTTTTCTTGTGTTGCACGTTTTTTTTTATTTTTGACAGACACCACCTCCCTTCTTCTATTCAGGTTTACACAGGGCAATGTTCTGAAGAATAAAGCATGGGCGGTATGGTTTCTGATGGTTTCTGTTTTGTTCCCCACCCAGTCGAAAAGATCCTACGAGCAGCGCTGCAAGGAGGCAGATGAGTCAGAGCAAATGGCTGAGAAGATGGGTAATACTCCCACAGCCACGCCTAAACAGATTGAGAAGGTAAATCTGTTCTTCACAACATGCTTCTTTAAAGTGGGGCTTAAGAAACATGAATGCAAAAAGTAACACTTCATGCCTCACCGTACATAGATTGGAGTAGTTGAACAGGACAGAATGAGAATTCTAACTGATCAATCATCATACATTCTATCAAAAGACTATTATTTTAGGGGAGCAATTAATTTCAATAAATTAGTTTATTTGTGCTCTAAAATAAAACACTACACTATTTTTCACTTTATTATGACAAGTAACGGCAGCACTGAGTCTTTTTTGTTTACACTCTGTAGAAAAGTTTGAATGATTGGCCCCACCCGAGAGGGTTTGTTTGTTTGTTGTCTGAATTTATTCGAGCTTTGCCCAATAATCTAAAGACAAACTTGTAAAGTTAGCTGACGACTCCAAACTGCCAGAGAATGTGTGTGTGTGTGAGCTCATGATTGTGTGTCTCTTTGTGGTGGACTTAATGGTTCCCACTCCCCTTTGATCCTGACATATGATCAAGGTGATACAGGAAATGAACAGATGGAATAAATGCTCATCAATCTTTCTGTGTGCTCTCTCTTGCTCTTTAGATGAACAACAAATCCAAGCAATGCAGAGAAGCTGCACAGAATGCCGGTAAGAACAAATACAACATTGACTGCACTAACAGACTCGTGCTGTCTTTTACCATAAAGAAAAAAAAATTCTGACTGTGGGCACATTAACTTCCCTCTTTTCTGGAACTCTAGAAATAGTTTAATCTCCCACAGGATTGAAATTAAGGAGACATTTATTACAGAAGGAGACTATTTCTCGACATGTTCCATGTCGTGTTTTTTTTTTTTTTTTTAAAAAGAATGGCAATAAAACTTTTTGAATTCAGGGCAGAACGTATCTTTTAAATTAGACTAACTGGTTTGGAACTGAATGTTTTAGGTAAAATGAAAATATTAAATGCAACTATTATAAATAAATGTAATGGAAATATATACTATGACTGCTGCTTAGCTTTAGAAAACCTATGTGTGGTATGAGAATAAAGTCAATGGGTGGGATTTGACAGGCTTTGTTAGAAGATCTTGACATCTCTCTTGGGTATTTCATTACTCTGCAGAGAAGCTGTACATGTCCAACATCGAACAGCTTGACAAGATCCGTCAAGAATGGGAACGAACACACATTAACACATGTGAGGTATGGAAATAAAATCCTGTACCCAGACTGCGCACATCATGTTGGTACAAACTCAGAACAGTTGCAGTACATGTTACATCAATGAGGATGTGTAACACTTCCCATTAGCTGAATATACAATGAGTCATTCATAAAACTTCCTGGCAACAAAAATGTCCTTTATGTGTTAATAACAGAAATTTGTAATATTCAAGAGCTTTATACACCCCATTGAGGTCTACTGGTGGTGACATTTATAGGTACAAAACCAGCAAACGCAACAAAAGAAAAAGAAAAAGAAATGAAGAATAACATGAAAAGCTGTGTTTGAGTTGAGTCAAATAAATCTCAAGAATGCTTGAAGTCATGATTTTCAGAACTAAATAACATGCTGCATTATTCTGTTATTGCACAAGCTGCTGCATCACTATGGTTGAAAACCTTGTACACAGTATAGTTTACTTTTAACTTCTTTGTCGTCATTTTGCAGATGTTTCAGCTGCAAGAAGAAGACCGTATCAGTATAATAAGAAATGCGATGTGGATTCACTGTAACCATTTATCTATGCAGTGTGTGAAGGACGACGAGGTGGGTGCTGCTGGTTCCAAATGCACACGTGTCGGGCAAAATCTTGACTATTATGTCATTACAACGCGCTGAAAAAGTCATTTTGGACACACTGCTCTTCCAGAATTACGAGAACGTCAGGAAGATCCTGGAACAGTGCGACGTTGCTGCAGACAACAACTGCTTTGTGGAAACAAATCACACAGGCTCAAAACCTCCAGGTAGGTGGTCTGTATGAGAGCTTCCTCATCTCAACATTTCCATATTATCTTTTGGCTGCTGTTGTATGATGCAGATACTTACTTTTTAACTTTTTTCATTGTGTGAATTTCACTGGTGTGTTCACAGCTCCAATTGAATTTCAGAATTACTATGATAGTGATGAGAGGATGGAGAGAAACGGCAGTGCTGGATTTGTAGGGGGAGTCATCAAGGGGTAACAATTACACTATGTTACCAAATAAAGCAAAACTCTTCTTTTTCTTTCCCAATTTCTGACTGAGGACTTTTCTCCAGTTTGTCTAGGTTTTCAAATCTTTTGCAGGGAAACCATCCCACCGGATCCAAACTCAGCCTCAATGAACAAGTTGCGCAACCTGAAGGTAGTGAACCAAAGCTCATCTGAAAACATTCTAATCTCTAAAGGATGACACTGAGTCAAAGCCAATGAAGTTTCCATGAGTCATCACTATTCACACTACTTATTCTAGGGGAACTAGAATAAGTAGTGTGAAGGACAAAAGAGAAAAAAACTGACACCTCTCCTCCAAGCCAAGTCATTTTGCTATCAGAGTAGCTCTATATGACAGAGCGACAGACAGTTTTAGTAACACATACATCTGCGGGGGAGAAATGATTCCATTTGTGCTTTACGTTAGCATGACGTCAACAAATGGTTTAGGCATACTGAGGATTGTTTCTGATAAAGCCAACAAAGAGTTTTTTGCTCATCTGACAGGGATGTGGGTTCACATTAGATTACAGCTTTGGGAAACGATGCTTCACACTACCAACAACAAACGATTCCTTCATTTGATAAGATGTGAAATCTACACCTGTCAGTGGACACAAAGTGAACATTATTTCTCCACAGGACAAATAACAGATGGTGTCTACGCAACCATTCCTCGCCGTCAGGAGAACTTTGAGGAATACAAGGCTCTGTATCCCTATGTGGCACAGGTCAGGTCATTAACACTTTCAACTGTTTCTCTTCACCTGCAGCAGCACCGTCGGCTGATTATCTGTGTTCTTCTTCAGGTGGACGGTGAACTCACTATGTCTGCCGGGGATGTTGTGCTTGTCGTTGAGCGAGGTGAAGATGGCTGGTGGACGGTGAATAGAAACGGCCTCACTGGATTGGTTCCTGGCTCCTATCTATCAAACGAATGATCTTTTCTTCACTGTAAAACCAACACATTTCCACGTGTGGCATGTCAAACAGTCTTACAGTTTCATCCAATTATTAATTTGCATCTTGGTTTCACGCAATAATTCTGCATTCATATGTGAAAAAAGTGGGGTTTTTTCGATCTAAAATTATCTGTATATCTAAACCAGTGGTAGCCATTGTCGTAGCCCACAAGGCCTTTTTGAGTAGCTTCTGAAAATTGTCATCAGTGATGCAAATCTTACTGATTTCTATTAAAAAAAGCTCAAATGTTTACTGAGTTTGAAAAGCTGAAACATGTTCAAACCCTTTTCCATACCATAGTAAATCAGTGGTAATATTTGTTTAAACCTTTACAGAAGCCTAGTATGCATATCCATTGTCATTAATGAGGAGTAACACAATTATTTGTAAAAACTAGCCATTTTTTATTGCTCAGTATCCTGGTAATGGCCCTCATGTTAAAAAGATCAATTACCCCGTTACGAAAACATTTAGAATGATAACTTTTTTTTCCTTTAATAAATGATGTAACAAATTGATACAAAAAATTAGGAAAATTAACAAGAATCTTCACTTTAATAAACAATTAATAAACTATGTTTGAAGAATTTACTTGATTTAACCCTGAACATGAGGAATACTCAAAGGTGAGCCTGAAATTAATCAGCAACTTCCAAGAAAGTCAAGTGCTTTTTTTTTATACTTAAATATTGTTCCCTGGAGTTCAGGTATCATAAATATAAAAACTGAACGGAAAACAGTAATTTCCAGTCTGCACTCAGGCACTTTGAAATCTCACAGCATTTCTCACAAACATTAAATTCAGAAAACACCAAACACACCACTATAAAAACATCTTGTCAATTTGTAAACATAAAGTGCTTCTGTTGTAAAGCCCTCATCAAATTTCCAAAAAGGTGTTTCACCTTAAAAATACAGCAACACAGCTTATAAACTGCACTTTGTAATTATGTTGGACTTTTTAAATTAAAAAAGTTTGTAACTAGGGAATAGTGATATTTTTAGTTTTTCTCAGTTACAGTAGATTCTGATGAAAAATTAACTCATAGAAATGAAGTTGAATATGTTACCTTTTTTATTTTTGAATTGCATGAGCCACAGTGGTATGCAGGCCTATTTGAGTCCTCTATATGTATTAATAGACATTTCAAAGAATATAATCAACTTCTTTTTGATGCATACAATCCGAGAAAAAAAAAAGCCCAACCACATTAAATTTGGCTCCTAATACTTCTCAAGACTCTTTCTTTTCTTGTCCAGTTTAGCCAATCAGGGGCTGGCTTACCTGTCTCAATGGTAAGATAACACAGAAGATTGTCTGCAGTGTAACCAACTCAATATAACTGCCGATTGACATGTCACTTTGTAAAAGCTTACAGGAGGTCACTGCAGACAGCATTGTGTCGACACCCTATCTATTTTTCTTGATTCTTTCACAATACATTTTTTTTCAAATGGGATAAAAGTAGGATTGCGTCGACACATCAGCGCGAGTAGAGAACTGAAGTGGTCACGTATCCATTTAGAGTTGGTGTTGAGTGCTTCTCATACCAGCGACAGCTGGGAGAATTTCTAGTATCTTCCGCACCATCACAGTTCATAATCTGTGTACAGGATATATTTGAATGCCCTGTAAGTGGAAAAGTTTGTGGTTTGTGTATAATTGTGTATTATTTGCATTCTGAATCGGAAGAAGACTGTGTTTGTATTTATTTGATGTGAAAGACAACTCGTTATATTTTCTGCAATAGCCTTGTCTCCAGTATTCCCTCTATAAAAGACTATTCTAACATCAGATCGGGGATTCCTTTCAGATCGTGTGTCTGAGTGCTCTGGCCTCTTTAGCTCAAGGCTATCTGGTTGCACTGTTGCGTGTGACATAGCTCAATCTTATCAGATGACCACAAGCTTGGTCAAAAAGGACAAAAAGCTTGAATTCACAATTGTTTTTTTTTTTTTTTTTAAGTGTTTCCTTTTTTTTTCTGAAATCGTGACAGTAAAACTATTCTAATGAATTCAGTGGCTTCCTGCCACAGCAGCTCAACTGTTCTGCATATTTGACCAACCTGTGTGGTTGTTGAGGGTCTAGTGATGAACTTCCGTTTGCTTGAAATACACAACTTAAAAATATAATTTATTGTAAGAGACTGATGATTTCTTTTTGTAAAGCTGAAAAAAAAATTGTTTAAGAGATAATAGATTACATACACAGAGATTTAATTTATGCTATCATATATTTTAATTGAAAGACATCAAAGTAGCACAAACAATTTATTGTTAAATTGTTAAAATCATTTCAAACTAATATCTTACATGATGAACAACATTGAGTCTGGCCCTCAACTAAAAACACTACAACTTAAAAAAAAGCATGTGCAGCTTGAATTGCACAATGTAGTTCAAACTCACGTTCTCACATTTGAACCAGACCAAGTCTGAAGCATTTGAGCTCTTGAGTATTTGGTTATTAATACGTCTCACACTTGGTCTGATGTAAGAAACACCTCGACCAGACTCTTCTTTCATTGGAGGAAAACATAAATAAATAGATTTATGACCCAAACAAAAAACATATTTAATTTAATTTTAAATTTCCAGCCTTTATATGTTCCATTGACATTCTTAGGTTTTGCGTTCTGCTTCACAGCAACAAATCCATTTCTTGGACTACAAGTCGACCCTCAAGACAAAAACAAAGAAAACTGCAAAGAGATAAAATCTAGTTTACAATTTCTACTTTAAATACTTGACATACATTGCCAAAGGTTACTTATTTGAGAGAACAATGCTGGTGAAAGGCGAAGAATAAATCCTATCTGAGCGACTAGTCTAGTCATTCTTGAGGAGCAGCAGAGGTGACAACAGTGGGGATGAGACGTTACAATCGTTCAGTCAAGTGCATAACAATAACAAACAAAACAAAACAAAAATAACATTTGCATTGGCTGTATACAAAGATGAGAATATTGCATTGTCCAGATGAGGATTTTGGTAAGAAAAACATCAGCCTAACAGGAGTTTGGCTGGAAGCGTTTTGGAGAAAAAAGTTTAAAAAGGTGGTTAGGTTCTTTAGATTAGTGTTGTAATAACATTTTCATGCTCTCACCAAATGTGTCGCGATACAGTGAGAAATGTTTCCTCCACCTTTATGCAACAGTGCCTCCTGTGATGAGAAGTTCGTAGGCGGGATCTCTGTTCCTGCGGCACAGGACGACACATGAACAGAGCATGCCAAGCATCTGTGAAAAAAACAAAACAAAAAAAACATCCCGGTTATAACTCTTTTCAGGTCATTAGAGGGCCTGAAGTTGTTGGTTGCATTGCTCATGAGTTTAGCAATAGTTTGGTTAATATCTGCTAGTAGCTGAGCAGGGGAAAAAGTAATCTGCCTGTAAATGTTTGCAAAGAACAAACAAACATAAACTCATATAGAGTATAAATAAAGAAAATAACAAAAACTTGCTCAAGACAGAAAGGACCAACAATGCAGACTAATACTGCAGAAGCTTGCAGGTTCAAATCCCACTAGCAACACGTCACTGTAGTCCATCAGGTTTCACCAGGAAAAGCATTAAGTTCATTCCAGTGTAGAGACCCTGAAGTGGAGCAGCTATAACACTTTTTCTCAAGCTGTTTTTACACTAACCTGGCAACCTGCCTTAAAAACCCATTTATGTTTTTTATTCTTTTTATTACACGGCTTTATAACTACTCATCTCCACACTCAACTTTTTTATATTCATTTTCAGTCGTCTTCCATTGGAATAATTCAGTACCAGTGAAATGTCAAAGGGTCATAAATCTTTTGGTTTAATGGAGGACATTAAAATGACTGTATCCCTGCTGCGCAGTCTGTGGCTTTTTGACAGTTTCAAAATAAAAGAGGATCTACGACCGTGTGCTTGGTTTATCTCGCGGCGTTCTCGTATCTGTGAGGATGTCAGCTTAGCAGCTCAGTCTTGGTGTGAAACTGACATCTTTTATGCAGATTCCTACTGTTGAACTCTTGCCGTCTGTACGGTTTATCAAACGAACCTGATTTCAACATGTAAATACTCTAATCCTAAATCTACAAAGAAAATAATCATTTGGCACCGATCCAAGTAAATAATGAGCTCACAGGCACAAGATTCAAATCAGGGAAATATATTTTTTTTGTTCTCCACTTATGGGGCTTTTAATGTCACTACTACTAAGTGTGACAACTAACATATGGAAGACGATATCCCGACAATATTACCATACCTGGATGGCTGCAAATGTCAGAGCGGTCCAGATGACGTACATCATGATCTCCTTTAACTTCTTTACAACCAGAGCTTCACAACCCTACACACACAAACAATGTTCATATAAAACCAAAATATGTTTTTGATTTAAAAACCCAGCTTTCACTCATAAGACAATTGGCAAAGTACTTCTTGGTAGAGGTCTTCAGGATGAGTTAAGGACCCTGTGCAGATTCCAACATGAGCTTTGCAGCAGCTGATGGGCACGCTGTTGTTTTTGGACTCTTTATACCAGGGTGTGTTCTGCCAGTCTGAATAATTGTGGATCCCACAACACTGAAGCTGAAATGGAAACAATGAAAAGCCGAGGGCAGCATCAATTATTTGCAAACTGGCCCAGAAGACAAACAATAGCAGAACACGGGCGGTGGAGGAAATGGGATATTTGTCCTCACCTGTCTCTGAACATAGTCGATTGCACGGCTCTGTGCGTTGCTGTTGGTGCCGTTGTACTCATCATAAACTTTCAGAATGGAACTATTAACCTCATCTTCAACCTAAATATTATTAGGAGGGTTTAGAACGCATGTTTATTGACAGATCATTTAGCACAATATGACTCAACATTGCAGCAAACTTCTTGGATTCAGTCACAACCGTGGCTGAATATGAGTTTTATTAGAAAGATCTACTGTGTCACTCCAAGTGTCAACAACGACAAAAATGCATTGGCTGTATTTGAATTCCTCACCTTTGCTCTGTAAATATATCCAAGAACCACCACAGCCACTTCTGTCATGAACACGAGCAGCAGAATGACGACAAACTGTGGATTGTAATTCAAGATTTAGGACAGAGCACAGATTGTTAGGTTGCATGTT
>OMNM01006646.1:10483-21176 GCA_900302745.1 Parablennius parvicornis
ATTTCAGCTGACATTTACAGCGCTCCTCTTTCTAATTGTGAATGCATCGTGTCATTTTTGCACTCTTGCCGGTGGTATAGAGTTCCACTGGCTGAGCCGTCCATGTGTATGTGGTAGCTCGGTGAAAATCTACTAAATGTTTTGGCAGATGGTTCATAAAAGACGTTTTTATACATCCTCCTTCCTAAAACAATTATCTTAAGTCATAGTAAATCTTCTAATCAAGACAAGACCCCTGAACAGTTGCTGTGCATATGTTTTCTTTGTTCCTGACTCACAGCACAGGACATTTTTGTGTCCTGAGTCACTGATCTGGGATAAATAGAAAGAGACTCACCAGCAGGTTCAGCATTGTCAGAAGCAGACAGTGTTTCTGAATCATAAGTACCATTTCTATGACTACTTTCACTGTTATGTCTATGCTGAAGGCTGACTAACTGTTTATAAGAGTTGAGGTGAAGGTCAAGACCAGTCATTTCCCTCTGATGCATTTTCAGATAACTCCTATAACCAAAGTGAAACTTGCTGGTAACAGAGATATACACTTATGGTACCACCCCCCCCCCCTTTTTTTTTTTAATAAATTGATTACAATGATTCCAGTCATTATTAAACTGGACCAAAAAAGAAAAGTCAGATGTAAAACAGTGCTGCCAGCTCTCACACCTCGATAGTAACTCTAAACTCACAGCTGCACATACTTGAGCTCGTGATGAGTTGTAGTGTTTGGATGCACCCTTGTGATTTCTTCACGATAAAAGCTATTGTGAACAGCTGTTTGGGATCTGTAGATGTCTTTCTAGAAGTCCTGCAACTGATGGACCTGTGACACTTATGGTTTTGTGAAAGAGAAAGAATGCAAGAAACAGAGAATATAAAGCATTTTCACAGAAAATGTTAAAGAAGCCTCAATGATTAACTCATCTTTCATTAAAGGACAGATTTTGGCATTAAGAGGCCGTCACACAGCAAGTCCTTCAAGATTGCCCCATAGATTTGGTTAGTTAGATTAGCAAGACTAGTCTGTTGAACAGCATGACCTGGTGAAGCTCTTGGAAAAGAAGTAAAACATCTTCTGAGACATATGATCAAATCCGGTTGACCTGATTCAATTTACAAGGAGATAAATTGGGTGAGTTCTCATGTTAGATTCTCTTAATGTTATAAATGTGATTTATTCATACAGTAACCTCATGGTTATTTACTGTGGCTTATTTTATAATTACTACTTGTTTTGTTTACATCACATTTAATCCCATTCTAAAATGAGATTTTAAATAAACCAAATAGCAGTTTTAAACTTCTGTTATCATGGGCAGCATTTTGATGTAGTAGTTTGCACACCTTATAGTAAGAAGATCATTGGTTTCAATCTGAATCCTCAACTTCCTGTGTGAACTCTGGAGATTCTTCCTGTGTATGTGTGTATGTTTCCTCCCACAGCAGACCTAATGGTGATAATCAAAACCCGTTTTCAAGTGAAAACGCATAATTTTTGTGTTTTCCTTTCAGAAAAGTTTAACTGAAAATGAAAAATTTCTCCGTCTACATGGAGATGGAGTCAGTGCTTTTTGAAAAGTTGCTTTCCCCCCACATTTCCATGGACACAGGCTGGAAGCGTTTTCAAAGAGTTGCGTTTTCAGTGCGTCTGAACACCGTTGTTGTGTAAACAGACCCCCAAAACGCAACAGACCTTTTCCATTCTCTCGTCCAGGGTGTATCCTAACCAATTGTTTGCTGAGATTGTTTCAAGATTAAAATCAATTAAAAAAAAATTAATTGGTGGATTATCCTTGTCATGATTTATTCCCCAAACATTCCAAAGAATAAGACGTGATGAGTAAATATTTACTTTTCCCCGCCAGTGTTCTCGTTGTGTCACCCTGGTTGTAATCATTTCAGGTAACAACTTAATCCAAAGATACAAAACTTCTTGATGTAAAGATGAATTTCGTAACTTGACTGACCTCTGTAGATGCTTTCAGGAACCTTTTTGATTACTTGTGTAATCCAAACGTAAAGCTTGGCCCTGGTGAACTGCTGCAGATATTCTGCATTCTGCTGGCCCAGAATGATCCTTTAGGGGTGGAACAGCATTCCCCCTGGAGAAGATGTGGAAGCAAGTCTCGGTTTCATATATCACGCTGAGGTTCCGCTCTTTCCAAAGCCAGAAAAGCACGAGCAACGTGAGGTCACGGAGAGTGAGAGTCAGATAGAGAGGTTGGTGCCAAGGTTCAATGAAGGAGAAAAGAAGAGGGAGGTAGGGAGGACAGATGCTCAGGCCGAGATAGATCTTCTTGGCTTTGCCCCCACTTATAGTCTTGAGGGAGCAAAGGTTTCCCAGTACATGCAGCACCCAGTCAGTCTCCTTTAATTTATCCCAACTAGAGAAGGTGCGAGGTACAATATATGTCTTTCTTGGAGGGGACTTGGCTTGTTATGTCAGCAGCACCCTGTTACTAACCCAGCCTGTCAAGTGGCGCCAAGAACAAGAAATACTGCAGAGAGGGAATGAGACAGGCCAGGAGGGGGAGAACAAAAAGAATGATAATAAGAAAAGAGTCATTTAGAGAGAGGGAGAAGGTAATCTGTTAAGCCGAACAATGTAACTTGAAATACCAGCATATTAGTGGTATTCCTTCAGTCCCGAGCTGCTGCCTGGCCTTCTCACTGTCCAGCCAACACTCTTTCACGGTTTGGAAACCCCATCGCGTGCACATGTCAAAAGGCGGCAGACGGGGAAAGTGTAGTGACTGCGGTCGAGGTTTGTCAGCAGCTTAGCGAAGATGATACTTTGCACGCTTTCAGCAGTCCAGCATCTGAACCTGTGTGCTCAGGCATAGGCTTTTTCTTTTTTCTTATTTATTTATTTATTTTTTTGATTAAGCAGGAAGTAACCAAAATAGATTGTGTGGTCTGGTTACATTGTTACACGGTGAGTGTTTGAACTATTGACTCACTTACCAAATAAGGAGGATTTCGCCATCATCCTGCATAGTTTCCAGTAAACAAATTGCTGTGTTTAACACTTGCTTGACTTATTTATTTCCTTTTGGCACAAAACAGGTTGTGGATGTTTGTAAATTTGTGCACAACAAAACATTGAGCAATATTCTGAATCAGTTTGTCATTGCATGTTTGACTACCGTGGTCTTGGAGTTAATTCAGTGTGGTTCAATTCTATATTGTTTATGTAGCAATCAATTACGACATAGCCATGTTAGGGCAACTCTTTTTCCACTGAAAGGTGGCAACTTTCTGCTTGGACCGATTGGGATTGACTACAAACAAAGTGGAAGTCAGATATCAAACCATCTCACATGCTGCAGATTTGATGGAGGTAGGAGGTACAGACCATAAGTCCTCATCATCTTCCAGCTCCACTGCTAAAGGTCTTGGTACAGAGAAAGGACAGACAGAGGAGATCCCAGACGACAGGATGCAAAAGAACATAAAAGAAGATTCACCCAAACTGAGGCTTGTTTTCCAGTGAAAACAGAGAGCTATAGTTGTGTTTTTGAGTTTTTGTCTGTTTACAAGGGTGCTCAGATTCACTGAAAATGCAACGATTTGAAAACGGCTTCCAAGGTGGGACGTTTAGCAAATAGTAAAAAAAAACTTTTCTGAAATGCTGCTACTGCGTCTGTGCACCACGACTGTAGTAAACAGTTGTTCTGCACATGTGTGAGTAGATGAACAATAACAACAATGTTTGCTTCCAGAGTGTCAGGACTCCCAGTCCATGTTCTTCTGGGATTTAGCAGTTTTACCAATCAGAAAAACAATCTTCATCTGTCCATACGAGTGTCCATGGACTACTATTGTTGATTGTTATAGTGTATTGGGTGGCTGAAAACTACAATATTTTGAAAACATATAAAACTGATTTGACACAAATAACAGAATACAATAGTTAAAATGAGATTACCGTGCAGATTACCATAAACAACATTTAAAAAATGTAATGCAGATTTTGTAGGGCAAAATATAGAATAAAGTTGAATTAAAATTTTAAGAGAAATTCTTTAAACTTTGTGAACGTTTTCAGAAACAAAAATGCAAAAACAGTAAGTGCAAAAGCGATGTTACAAGAACTCAAGTGGAAGCTTGGCACACATATTCTCATGAACAGCATCAACTGATGAAGGGGAAAAATATCTTCCAAGACATATGACCAAATCAAGTTAACCTATTTCAATTTGCAATGACTTATACCTGGACAAATGAGAATAAATACACTATATAGACATAATGAATTAATACACAAACATTTGGGTTGTTAATGATTGTTTTAAACACATTTGAAAAAGAAGTGCAAACATTTAGCAGAGATTTCTTTGAGACTACTTTTTTTGTTCTGATTGGTATTGTCTTATCTTATCCCCTCATAACTTTTATCTGCAGACTGTATTCTGTGTTGTAGCTCTATGAGCAATCTTTCCTGAATCTCTCCTGTCTTTTTCTTCGCTTTCTCTTTCTGTTGCTAAATTCAGATTTCCTTGCTGTAACGCTCCCATTTGTTTGAAAAGTTCCTCAACTAACATGTCCATCTCCATGGCATCACACTTTTTTTCCTGCTTGCAGGGGCTCAGTGGTCTAATAGCTGCAGTGTGTGAGAGCAATCAATGACACACCAGAATGTTCAAGAATACTGTATTATTTTTAGGTGGTCACCAGTAAATTGCATGCAAAAAGCGTTGAATTGGAAAGGGTTAGCGAGCAGGTTTTCCTACACTAGTATAATACGAGACAATGTAAGATAGTGTAATAATTTACATGAGAAAATACAGACGTTCAACTTTGTGTTTCTACAGATCAGTCCGAACAAAGGTTTCCAATGCTATGTAGAAAGTCACAGCCTTTCACCAAAAGGCGTTTCTCTAGTAGCTGTCCAAGCAGGCTTCTTTGCCGTGTGAGTTTCTACTTGTTTTTATTAAGACTAACCCTTAAAGTGTGTTCATAATAAAAGTCCAATTATTGCCTTATTATTACCTCATTTAGCGTAAATTTGATCTGTGGACTGTTTATGTTTATTTGTCAACTGTACAGATGTTCGCTCCGATGAAGCCAGTCGGCACTGTACGTGCCAGCAGTGTACTTTGGGTTGTGCTTTAATGTGTCTGTGTGTGAACATCTGAATGATCTCAGAGCAAACCAGGAACTGGTGTGCTAATGATTCCCTCAGAGGCTTTTTCTTCTGATCTCTGCACATTTATGGGTTTGAATCATGTGGCTCATGGGTGAATGGGAATCAAGTGAGAACACTTTTATCACACTTGACACCCTTCACACACACTCGAGAAGCTTTTGGCATTCAGATGTGTCTCTTTATTGAATTTGATCACAATTTTATCCAAAATTCACAGTATGTTCAGTCAAACTAATCCTCTTTCTGGAATTATATTGGCCACATAAAGGTAACAACAAATCCTTCTGGCAACATATGTACTTTTTCCAGTTGATATTCCAAATGAATCAGTATGTGCATGACAGATAAGAGCATATAATGTATCTTTATCACTTTACATGTGATGTTCACATGACAATTCAGAAAAAAAGTCACATTTTGAAAACGATGTCCGTTTACACCAAAATGACAGAATATGAAAGGCTGAAAACTATGTGTATTTTAATTTTGGGCCACTAGTGGGTGCTGTTGTTAGTTTGTGTAATGAAACCACACACACATGCGTGTAGAGAACAATACAATATGGACATTAACAATGATGAGTACTCTGATATTCGTATGGACAGTTGAGCAAGTTGGATTGTTATTACGGGTGACCCTCACCTATAAAACTAGCAAATCTGTTAGGAAACCAACATTGTTTCCAGTGTTTCTGCCATTTTAATAGAAATAGACATTGTTTTCAATACGTTGAAGTGTAAATGCAAAAAGTTTCTGAAACCAAAGTGCAAAAACAATTTACCTAAGATGATTCTAGTGAAGGATTTCCATTCATTGATCATGTTGACATGAGAACAATCTTCTCGAACAAGCTTTTGTTTACTTGCGGTTACCTGGCAGGGACTGAATGGAGTGCCCCCACCTCAAAAAAAGAGGACTTGGACAAGCTTTTATGGAAGTCATTACATATTTTGAAGCATTTCAGCAAATCAATCCAAAAAAAAGAAAGAAAAGTGCCATTTATAATGTGCAGTTCCTGAGAACCACAGTCATGCCATGTAACCCGACCTCTGGTTTCCACTGCTTCCTCTGATCTTTCTATCTGCATCACAAACGTCACAGCTGACTGATCCACTGAGGAAGGTTTAATTTGGCACATCCTATATTCAGCTGGAAAACAAATAAGCATTTCCCCCTTTGACCTGCGCAGTGGAACAAATGTCTTTCACTACAACTCTTTGCTCCCTGTGCGCTCGGCACTTCACAGCAGTGAAAGGCTTGTCCCTCACATGTCTGTCAGCTCCCGGTGTGAAGGTCAGGGCCAGTGGTGGATTCTCCTCGCTAAGCTGCGGCTCTGATAAGGCATAGAGGTCGTATTGAGCCTCTCGTATCATCTACACAGCCCTGCTGCTCTGTGACATCAGCTCGCTGCAGGAAACGGAGCGGGGAAGGGCAGGATGTGCGCGCAATACCCAGGTCATCCCTCTAAAGGTCATCGCTCTCCCTGGTCTCTGTGACATCATCAGACTCAGGATGTTGGTAGAAACCACCTGACTGATAGAAGTATTAAGTCACACTGCACACAGCTCATGTTGTACAATCGATCTGATCAATAAATGTCTCAAAGTTTTCTTTTTAAGGCCACAAACCAATGTAAGATCACACAACATCAGTATCATAGATGTCAAGTCTGTTAGATTTCCAAACTTAGAAAAAGGCAGTACTGGTGATAAAGTGAGTGAAATATCATCTTGGACATGCAGAAGTTTAAACAAGTCTTTCCTCCTGTGTGGTAGTTACAAGCATTTATGACTGAAATTTGCAATGAGTTTAAATAAACTTTGGTTTCAATGGTTGTGGATGTTAAAGTTATGGATTACTGGACTACTTTTGTACAGTTATTGTTTTCTCTTGATTTTTTTTTGTTTTTTTTGTTTTTTTTGTTTTTTTTTACATTACATCCAGTTCAAAAACATCTGCTTTGATAAAATATATGTTAACTGAGTTGTTGCACATTGCAGTAGTAGTTTGCACAAAAAAATGCTGGTGAGGGAATTTTAAGCTTCCTTCCGTCTCATGAGACGATGGGCTGCATCAGGTCCGGACGCTGCATCTTCTCGTGTGGTTGTGAAGTCCGATGCGGAAGTGACAGTCTTTGCCACAGAGGCTGCAGGTGTGGGTTGTTGTCGTCTGGTTTGTGGAGCTGGACTTGTGGGCTGCCTCTCTTCTTGTTCTGGTGGTCGGTGCGGTCCTGCTCGACTTGTTTGGTGTTGCTGTGTGCAGTGGCCCTCCAGGAGTCCCGAGACGCTGCGAGGCTTTCCCAGGACTGCGTGTCAATTCCAGCGCTCTTTCTGTATCGCTTGCACGTGTCTTTGAAGCGCAGCCGGGGGCAACCTCCAGGTCTGGAACATCTGAGAGCTCGCCTTAGAGCAGGTCCTTGGGTATTCAGCCATCCTCCATTTGACGGACGTGGCCTAAACAGTGAAGACAGCGCTGACTCAGAAGGGTGAATATGGATGGCAGTCCTACTTGCTGGAGCACATCAGTGTTGGGGATCCTGTCTTGCCATCTGATCTCCGGTATGCGTCGTAGGCAGCGGAGATGAAAGCTGTTCAGTCACCTCTCCTGGGCGGCATATGATGTCCAGGTTTCGCTGGAGTAGAATAAAAAAGAATAAAAAAAGTAGTGAATACAGCACATTATATTGCGTCGTTACATTATCAACAAGCAAAATACACTTATAAGAAATGTGTGAAATGTATAATTATGTGTGAGCATATCTTCAAAAATATACCTTTAACTCATTAAAAAAGTTTTAATCAGCTGACAGAGAAAGAACGCTGTTACTTGGAAGAAGACATCAATACAAAAAGAAATTAACATCATCTAAATAAATATAAGTTTAAACTGAATGTATCCATAGCTGTATCTTCCAATTTTCAGTATAACAATGCATGCTAGGAAAAGCTTTAGATTATTCCCCCCAAAAAAGTTGATTATACCCAAATTCTACCCAGGAGTTTGTATCTGTGAATACTAATATTTATAATGTATAATACAAAGTCTTTAAGTGAAATTTATACATGATTATTATTATAATACATCATGGCAGTATAAACTTTTCTGATGTGACTTTGTTCAAATTCAGGACTTAAAGTGTAATTAAAAACATGTTGAATGCAATAAAATTGATCTAAATAAGATGTGACTGTGAACAATGCTGGATGGAACAATAAAAAAACAAACACACGATATGATACGATATGTTACAGGAAAAGGGAAAAAAAAAAGTCAACTAACCATTGCTGAGGATAAATGACATTATCTAGTGTAACTAAATGTGTTTTATGACCGTGGGTGCACCAACGCTACAGTGGATTTGTATTGGCAGAGATAGCAACGTTGTTGAATGCATCATGTGGAATTTTTTAAGAACGCACATTTTGTCATTGCAAAAATCTGCTCTCAGCTGTATTCAATCAGTTGTATTTGGCCAGGACTCGCTTTCAATCACATCACTGAGAAATTGTTTCATGCAGTGAGGTAATCGTTTTAAAAACATTGGTATCCATATAGGCAGTCACTTCTCACTGGTTCCTGGTTTGATTCTGGCCGTTCTGTGTGAAGTTTGCATGTTCCTCTTGATCCAAGACGTATTGTCCTGAGAGAACATCCTTGAATCAAAAACATGGAGGCAAAAACTGACAAACAGCATGTGAGTGTCTGGTTTTATTACCAAAACAACCGACAGCGCCAACTCGTGGCCCAACATGAAAACTGTAGACCCAAAAGTTTTCTGATATGTAATACAAAATATATAATACGCAAAAACGATGAGTTTCCATTGAAACGTCGTGCAAACAGGGTCTATGTTTTAAAAGAAAAATTTTATAAAAAAACAAAAGAACAGAACTAGCTGGAGGGTAAAATTATTACACATTTTTTATTAAATCACACATTTGTTAGTGATTAAATAAAATGATAAAGTGAACTTCAATGTAAGTACCAGCCCTACTTCTGCCCAGTATCAGCTCAGATCGGCTCCTTGAGACCCTGTGCTGGATAAAGTGGTATAGAAGTTAGATAGACTGCATTAATATTCAAGTAAAAGCATTACAATAAATATTAGACGAGAGAAAGTTGGCTTAAATGTAATCCTGCTGTATTTCAGTGTACTTGGTCCTACTTACAAAAGACCTTTTTCAAAGCCCAGTTTGCTCAAGACGATCCCAGATTTGGTTGCACCCAGTTACTTTGTACCAGATGTTGAAGAAAAATAAAAACACCCTGTGAGACAGTCACATTTATGACTCTCACTGCATTAACCGTCGCGCTTATATCGGCCCCGGCGTTTTCCTGGTGACTAATAGGGCTGGTGGTTCTGTGGCTTGTTGACTCAAGGCTTTGCGCACGGCCACACAGTCGTTTCTCAGAGGAAACTGTGGTCATAGTGGGAGTTCTCCATGTTAATCATGGATCACTGGTTGTTTTCACTCCCTATCCTGACAAACCATACCGCCAGCTATGCCGGGAGCTTCTGTCCAATTCCCGTAGGTCCCCGTGCACCTGTACAGAATCAGAATGTTGTCTCCTGTGTTGTCTTAATGATCTCCAAAGAATTGTATGGATCAAGTGTAGTAGAAATCTACTCGACAAGATAAAAGATTGAACATGTAGCTGACCTCCGAGTGAGGCTTTACATCTGATCTCACTCTTGATATCTTTGCATTGGAGCATGTTATGACTAAAATTTATAGTTAAATGTTGGGCCTGGGAAAGTTTTCAGACGGTACCACCTGGCAGTCTGTTTTGCTACTCAGAGAGAACTTGTCCAAAATCATCCTTTTCTTTCCCTTTTTGCCCGCTGCCAAAACACGAGAGGCCTGCAGACGGGGAAGGAGGTTATAGTAGAGTGAAGAATAAAGGGCAGCGTAGTTCCCACAGGTTGTATGTGCTGCTCTATCTCTCCACTAAACCAGGCGTGTGACCGACTCCAGGGTTGTGATTTGTATCTCTGCGTGGGGAGACCGGGAATGAACTTGAACCGGGTAATTTTAACAGGTTTTCTGCTTGCACGCTTGTTTGCAGAGCGTACAAATGCTACAAACTTGACCTTTGACCGGACCCCTGGCTCCTGGTGAGCACTTTCACTTGCGATATGAATCGGACAGGGCTTTCCGGAGTTTGGGCCTACATCCTCTGCTGTGGTTTTGTGGTGCTGGGAAACATCATTGTGCACTTCGGCTACTGTGGGTTTAAACATGGCAGAGTGCAGACTCAGCTACTGAGGCCTGCCTATCCTCAGGTGAACCTTCCACAGGCCGCAAGAGGAAAGAAATGCACAACTTTGTATCCAAATGAATGACGATCGATCCAGCACATGCTAGACTTTGTATTATGTGTGTTTAAAAGTGCTGTAGAATTGTTGGATGCGAGCAATTTTAACAGACAACAAGCCAGGAGGAGTTGGTGTGTTTCTCTCTGCGAACGCGGAGCCAAACGACTCTCATGAGTGTTTGGCTTCCTGCTAGGCCGCAGGGAACAAAGCACAATGGAGAACTGAGC
>OMNM01006664.1:5798-24552 GCA_900302745.1 Parablennius parvicornis
AACATAAATATATAAAAAAAAAAAAAAAAAAAAAAAAGAAAAAGGCTGACCTGTGAATTTTTTGCTGTTGTCTCATGCCCTGTGCTCCTCTCAGCATGTCCCCAAGTCAGCTAAAAAACAGTTCTATGTCAGCAGTGGGAATAGATGGATTGTAGGGTGACCTGCTAGCCAGGAGGTGAAATTGCAAATTACATGCAAAAGCTGTCAACAGTGAGTGCACAGTTCAATTCGTTGAAAAGCAACATTGGGTTGTTTTTTCCCTGAAAGCTTGCTTGGTAAATGCTTCGAAACCTACCTGCAACTTCAGCCAAAATTGTCTTCTCACTGCAGCTTGTATCTGTGCTTCCTTCCTTGGTAAACCTGTAATTGACAGAAGACAAACAGTTTTGGCACTCACTGGCAGGGCTGGGAGATTAAAGTTACTTTTCCCTGCTGCAGTGAAGCTGTAAACGTCACTCAAATGTGACTCGAGTCTGCATGTCTCACACAGCTGTATTTTAAATCATAGGTTTGTGTGTTAGGCACAGTTTTACTGTCAGCAGGAGATAGTCCCTCAACCCTGTCTGTTGTAGACAGGCAGCAGTGGATGTGCCTTTGTAACGGAGCATGTGTTCCCATAAAGCATACATCAAGCACACCAACGCTCATGCATCTACATAAAAAAGTAGTTGCGTGCGTATGTTTTCTATAGTGGAGAAGCAGCATGAATGCGCACAGCGGGAAATTGTCAGAAGGAATAATACAGGCGGTAGCGCATATCTTGTTTTTCTTTCTTTTTTTTTGTGCGCATCTGCTAACCTGTGTCTAAAGCCCCTTCTGCGATGGTGTAATCTTCACTCCACACCAGTGACTTACCATAGGAGCTCGAAGTAAGGCACTGCACCACTCCGCCACTCCTCCC
Source organism: Parablennius parvicornis (assembly GCA_900302745.1). Lineage (NCBI taxonomy): Eukaryota > Metazoa > Chordata > Actinopteri > Blenniiformes > Blenniidae > Parablennius > Parablennius parvicornis. Next base: position 6,700 of record OMNM01006664.1, read on the forward strand.
TGAGCCCATTTTTCTCTGTCCTTTCACTCCATTTTTTTTCCTCTTTTCTGATCTGTGGTATTTGAGTACCAGGGGTCATAAGCTTTGGACATGGCAAAGGCCCCAGCTAGCCTGATGTGCTGACTGAGAGGGTATGGGGCTTGACTTTGGGCAGCGCAAAAGATCCAGGCCTGTCTTGTTTGTCTGTCTGTCCGTCTCGCTGGCTACACTATAATGAGATTGCAGGGCTCTGTAAGGCGGATTTACTGGAGCACAACTCCCCCTAGGGCCTTTTCATAGAAATTGGTTCCTCCATATTTCACCCGAGCCTCACTCACTCACTCACTCTCTCACTCTCACTCTCTCTTTCTCTTTCTCTCTCTCTCTCTCTCTGTCAAATGTGTCTTCAGCTCACTCTCTTTCTAAAGCTCTGCTGTTAGCACCTACTTTCCTTAGTTAATTATGAAGTGTTTCTTTCCAGCCCCATCTGTATGTTGAAGTTTGAACCGACTCACAAATGTAAGCATGAAACGGAGCCAGATGGAGCTCAGAAAATTGAGATACAATAGAGGAAGACGAGGGATGGAGGACCTGGCCTGGAAATTTACACCAGATACTAAATCGCCAGTCCGCTTTACATTTATCTCTACTGCAATATGTTTCCGCTGTTATTTTCTTTTTTTTTATGGCCTTACCCATGTCATAATAAATCTTGTGAAGGCATGAGAATGCATAAACATCTCTGTGACAAAAAATGTTATCAAAGGCAGAAGCTTATACTGTCCACGGTGTTTGTTTTTAGGTCACCTTACTGCAAAACAAAGGACAAGGTCATGAGCCCACACTAAACCCAAACAGAGCTCTGGTGGTGTGTGTGCAAAGCTGCCACATTGATGAGTCCTGTTGTGTCTCCATAGCTGATGTTGACACAAATAATGGGGTCTTGTAGTCAAACCAGCCCAGCTGTGCACACGGTGAATGAGGCCAATCCAAATGCAAGCTCAGACTCACATCAAGGCAAGGCAAGCTTATTTTGGGAGTACCGTGTCATCCATTCCACAGCACAAAAGCCCCTCTGCAAGACCATAAATAAGTCGGAAAATGGTGAGCAGTGGCTGTATACCAACCAAAAAAAGCCTGACTTGTCCACCTTGATTTTCTGTTGAAAAAAATCCTCAATATTTGATTTCATGAAAACATATTGTAGGTTTTCTCTGTGAAATAAATGGATTTTAATATCTTACAAACCATTATTGATTGAAAAAAAAAAAAAAACATTTATATTTGTGTCATGAAGAAATGCAGAGTTGGGGAGGTGACTCCTTCTCTGAAGGGCAGTTTGAAGTTGACTACTGAAGTGGCTGATATTTTGTCTGGAAGAAGATTGCAGTTCTCAGGTCACCCTGTTACTACAGTATCTATCTTTCAGGTAAACTCTTCCATTCAGCAGGCCCACGGTTAAAGTAGTTAAGGATGAGGTGGGAGGTGAAAGAGGGAGCAGCCAGCGCTTATCAGGCCGACTACATAGTGCCGGGTTCAGCCCCGGACTGCTGATGAGGGTGGTAGGAATGATTATAGAGGTTAGCCTGAAGAGCTGAGAGGAGACAATTGGCGTAAGTCCCCCCTCCACCATCAAGCAGAGCTGCCACCATTAGGTTCAACCAGCTGTATGTGATGTGAACACATGGTTTGAGCCATACTGCTCTTGAAAGTCCTTTACGCTGCAAAGCTCCCTCGTCTTACATCCACACCGATATCGGCAGGACGCCGACAAGATAAATGACCCTGCAAATGCTGCATTAAAAAGTCATAAACGGGGATACCTTTAGGGTGTAGGAGCTCCAATGTGTGGAGGGGTGGCCCTTATTTTTCTGCTGAGTCGTGATTTGAGCAGAGCAGGTGGGCCAACAGATCAGACACACCTCAGCAATTTGTCCTGTCAGTCTTTGGCTACCAACGGGAAACAGAACCACTCCGCCAAGAGCAAATTCCTCTCTCTCTCACACTCATTCAAACTAGCGGATGCCAATTCGAAACTTTATATTTGATTGACAGCTAGTGGTCCAAAGTCCGACTCATAAAAATAGAGACTGAGCTTTAACAAAAGTTGAAGAAGTGCTGAAATCCACTGGATGATGTCATTTGTATGACTGAAGCTCCTTCAGGGAAAAGTGTTTTTTTTTTGTTTTGTTTTTTTTGTCAGGCTGTTCTTCGCTTCTGCATCCAGCATCAGCACTGACTCATTGGTTTCACAGCACAGAGCTGACATTTTCATTGGCCCAAAGATCACTTATGGGACAGGGTGTTGGCTCCTATGAGGGTGCGCCAGTGAACAAGTGGACAGGCTCCCAGCGAGTGCTCATGCATTCACATGGCCTCCTGTGAAACATTTGACAGACAGTGATTACGTCTGTGGAACAAAAAGGCCCTCTTACTGACAGTATCACTGGGCTGAGTCAGTCCACCGCAGACGTACCACCTGTCAATATGCATAGTTTTCCTCCAGACTTGTGCCGCCACACTATGGTGTTTATTTACCCTGCAGAAACTGGGGGGCATATTGAGTTTCTGAGCACCTATTAAGTAGCATGATAATGCAACGGAGCAACAATATTTGTACAGCCTGCACATTTCATTTCAAATGAGCATCTGCCAGGCTGGCTAACTTTTATTTTAGGCACTCAGGCTCCCCTGAAGGGATCAGCTCATGCAACAATTAAATTAAACGCAGGTAGTTAGGTTAAATGTTGTAGAGCAAAAATATATCTCAGCTTTGCTCAGTGGAGTCCTGCAGCATTGTACATTCTCTCAGCCCGGTGGAGGGGAGGTAAATATCTCACTGGCGTGCCACCCCCTCGCCCCACACTCACACACCCACAACGTTCATAGTTTGAGCTTTCAGCAAACCCCCAAGACGCCTGTGGCTAATTCCACACAAACTCACCGGGCTGTCCAGCATCCTCCAATAAATTAGCCTCGCTGCTCCCCCCGCTGAGATGCAGGCCCTGACATTCTGGCTACTGCCCAAAGTCACTCGCTTGTGCACACACTCATAATAATTGCTACTTCTTACTGCAACCCATGTTCCTAACTGACTACCTTGTGGGAATATTTAAAATGCGCGTTATTCTGAGTGCATATTCATTTGTAATAGTTATGGATGTTGCAAAACGATATGTGGTTTAATGTAGAATCTTTTTTTTTAGGAAGGAGAGCAGGACTCATTTTCAAACTTTCAGTCCCGCAAGCTGAGACAGAAATGTTTATGTGTCGGCACTGGGACTCCTCAAAACTGCTGAAGTGAATAACAGTAGATTTGCAAATGATCATCATAGTGCTTTGATTTCCAATGCCAAACTTTATTCTCTGTAAACAGAATCCCCATTCTGTCTCTCTTCAAGTAAGCTGGTGTGACATATCTCAGGATCTGTCAGATAGTGATTGGGATTCTGGGTCATATCATTCTGTGAGTCTTCCGTCTCAATTTCCTCTATCTCCAAGGTTTTGCTTCCTATCCGCAGCATCTGTCTCTTGTCTCAAGCTTGAATCGAGCAAGTCTAGCTGCGTGACATGTCTCTACCTCTCTGCTCACCATCTCTTGTTTTTTTTTCTCTTTTCTTCTCTCTCTTATAGTTCTGCTCAGCCTGCTGTCAGTCCAGGCGCAGACGGAGATGAAAAAGGTTGTTGGGGACAATGCCACCTTACCATGCCACCACCAGTTCCAGTCGTCTGGCTCTCTTGATATCGAGTGGCTACTGCACAAACCGAACTCCAAACAGAAAGTGGTGAGATGAGAGCGCTTTTTGATTGCTGCTTTCTGGTTGTCTTCCTGTTGTACTACACATCTACAGCATACAGAATGAAATTTCTTGCACTCTTACACCATCATAAGCTCAGCGATAGATATTCGTTATTTCACTCAGTGAAGCTGCTACAAAATCTTCTATATACTTAAAATATACCTTTTTCTTCCTCTTTTTTTGCCTCTGTTCCTCTTCTTTTTGGTCACAAAGACACAGTCACTTCTCATTTGTCCTTAGCTTTCCCCCTATTTCGGCATCGCTGATTGGTTTCCAACTGGCGTCATAATAGTTGCCCATTAACTCTATGGCCAAAAGTTACTGTGGTACTTCAAATTTTAGTGCCGTCCACAAAGGAACAATCCTGAGGCAGAATGTTCCTAAGCTCATTTTATATTTGTAAATTTGGACCCTTTGCCTTGGTTTTTCAAAACACACACACACACAAATACTAGAGCTCCTGCAAATTGACATGAAAAACAGCCCTAATTATGTTTCTATCACTTAAAAACTCTGGCGTCGCTGTTAGCATCGTAGCATAAGTATTATGTGGCCTAATAAACTATAATTGCTCATTCAAGTTAAAGATATCTTAAGTGTTACCACAGTTACTCCCTTAAGAACAACCTCAGCAGGGAGTCCAGTTTCCTTACTACCAAAAAAAAAAGAAAAAAAAAAGGAATGAGACTCACACGGTGTCTACATAGGTGTTCGGAGAGCAATATGCGAGTAAGAAGCCCAACTAAGCTCGACAGACTCTAGAGCCCAATACACAATGACTACATACAGACCTAAAAAGCATTCACATGAACTGGAGGAGCTAGAGCTAAATTTCATGGGCATACTCATACATGATGATTCAGACTTAATAAACTATGCACATAAAGTAAGGACTTTGTGTTTGGAAGAGCATATCTTTGTTGGAGCAACGCTTTTTGGAAAGCGTGATTATTTCCCTTTAAAATAGTGCCACATTTCATAAAGCATTTGCGGGATGAGCAGCAAAGAGTATTTGGGTTGCACCAAAAATATCTTTGTGAGACTGTCAATGCAAAACAGCTTTTATTTCATTTTGCTTTTTGTTAGAGGCTTCTGATGCCCAATTGATTATTAGCTTCTGTGAAATATGTGCAAGTAAATAAACTGATATATAAGCCCAATTAACTCATTTTTCTTTATTTGGTTCTATAAAATTGTTGTTTCCTAGTTGATAATTTTTGGAAAACATGTTTGACTGTGTTAGGACACATGAAATCAATAGGTAGCAGCTAATTTTAGCGTCAATCGTAATCGCATCTTCCACAACTCTGTCCTACAGTCTTTAAATGGCTTATCAAGGCTTTATGTCCTAGCTTTCAGTATTATTTCACTGATTTTTGAATCGCTGTCTTTCTCCACCAAGAATGGAGCGTAGTATCTGATAGCAGACCGTGTATAAAGTCTCACCAGTGTTTCCTTTGTGAGAAGGAGATATCTGTTCTCTCTGGAAGCCGTTTGTCTGTGTGCCGTTGTGCCGGTTGGCAAACGGAAGCGTAACTCTGTGAGAAAGAGAAGAATAGTGGAGTGCAGAGGGGGAAAAGAGGGGCTAGGAATGAAAGAAAGGGGAAAACAAGTATCTTATGCTTTGATGATTCAGAGGGGGGCTGCCACATTGCGATGAATATTTAACGGGAAGATAACATTGAAGGCACCATTAATTAAAATCAAACGTCTGAAAATTTGATTAGGGAAGAGACTGTGCCCGTAGCTGAATGAATAAATCATTCTTTTGTTCTGCTGGAAGGCCGTGTTAAGAAGGAAAGAGCATCTTGTCAACATTTAGCCTCTGTTAGCAAATGTACAGGATACATGTGTTAAGGACACGGAGGGGCTCCAAACAGGGCACTTAAAATAAGACCTCATGTTTTTTTATTGTGTTGATCTTTCAACCAGTAACAGTTATTAAAATAAAATGTTGCCATAGCGACAGCCACAAACCTGGAAGCCCCCTCAAAGCTAAAATTATTAAACAGATTATCATCCTTTTTTGAAAGATTACACCAGCAGTGGTGCCACAATATTCAGATCTCACCCTGTGCTTTTTCAGAGCGTGACTGCAGCCATTCCAGCACACAATTTTGACAAACGCCATGCACTGATCTGTTAAATAATTCATAAATGGTCCAGTGAAATGACACTGACTGTGCTCTGTATGTCTGCCATTGCTGTTTATACCTCATCAAATATAAAATTATATATACCGTATGTAACAGAAAACAAGACCTACGTGTCTTAAATGATTATATACAGAATAATAATGTAATCTCGTCACAGTAAACCTCAGCAATACCACACAGACAAACAAACAATCACACAGACACAGATTCACACAAACAATTTATAGTCAAATATATACTTTTTGGCTGTAGAAGATCAAATGATTATTCAGATAAAAGACAGACAGGCATGAGTAGAACGTGCAAACTCGACACAGACGGGACACAAGCACCCGAGCTAACCAGTATATACTGTCTAGCCTGCCTGTATAATCATTTGTTTTAATAAAATCTCCAATCTGATATAAAAAAAAAAAAAAACCTTCATGAATAAAAAAACTAACAAGATTCCCATCAGTATACGGTGCAGTCTCGATTTCAGATTCTGTCTTGTTTATAGTTATTTGAAAAGCCACTGAAGGCAGACCTGCTAAATGTCTCCGTATAGTGTTTTCAATATTCACTGAATAAACAAACCGCCTCATTTAAATTGCAAAATATGTTAACAGCCTTTGGTCGTTTTACTAAATTCTCTTTAAATTCCTCTCACTTACCGACGCTTTGGCTATCTATCAGCCTCATAAGCACGTTCCCAGAATGCACTCAGACATAACCAGGAGCCTAAACACATATACACATGTGGTGTTGTCTCCCCTCACATATCTCTGTGTAATAAATGTCCAGAGTATGTGAAAGTGGTAGATGCATGCCCACAGGCAGATGTTTTAAAATATGCCCTACTTTTTGTAGGTGCCAGAACCGTGTCATGTTTAGCCTGTAGTCTTGGCCCAATAATGTATGTCTGTTTGTGTTCGGAATGTGTTACGTCTTTGCTTGGAAGGTGGGCTGTTTGTGGAGGTCCGGTTATATGTGTGCGTGTGTGTAAATGGCCAGTCGTCACCTGTGATCACAGCAGGTGCCCCTGTTTCTTAGGCACTGATGCACTGTGGCACCAGCATTTAGCAGTCCCCATCTGCAGGCTCTCACTTGCCCTGAGTAATAGGCCACTGTGACAGCTGGGTTTGTTTGTGTGTATGTGTGTGTCAGTGTGTTTGTGTGCATGTGGATGCAGAGAGATAAAATAGAGAGAGATAGAAACACAATACATAAATAAGCAAATACAAACAGGAAAAGAGGAGAAAATGAAAGCTTTTCTTGTCCAGGTAAACTGATAACACATACCAAATAAATTAATATTTCCTTTGAAGGCCCAATCTTTGCAATCATCAATGAACACTTCTTAAAAAAAAAAGACAAAAAAAAAAACACCAAACTGTCGATTCGCACATAATTCTATGAGTCTAGTTCTGATGAAGACATGCTTCATTTGATTACTCTTTCATGTGCTACTTAATTTATTTGTTTATAGATAGTCAGATACAGTTAACACAACCATAACAGTATATGACAAAAAAAAACACTCATATAGATAAACACTATGAAATTTTAAAATGCTGTGTGAAATCTATCCATCCATCCATCCATCCACCCATCCATTCACATACATACATACAAACATACTTCTTATCTGTCACAGGTACACTGTGTGGGACAAAGAGAGATTTATTTCTATGCTTCTAATGGATAGAAGCATAGAAAGAAATCTCCCTTCTTTTCTTATAATTTAACACATTCAAAATGAGCAGTGGGACACCATTGTGTGCGTTCGTGGCGCATTTGGGGTTCTAGGGGCCTTTCTTAAGGGTCCTTGGTGGTTTTGATTACGGTGGGAGCAAGTGGTGATCATAAAGAGTCCTGTGGAGATAATGTCGTGTTCAGTGTGTGAACATGCTGACACATTCAAGTTGAGTTGTTTGTCAAATATGTTACACTATATGCTGTACTTTATCATCAAAAACAAGAAATATTGGGTCTCTACTGATTTGGATTTTTTATTATTATTATTATAATACTGTATGTATTTAAATAAGTCTCACTCTGATGAATAGAACACATGCCTTCTTTTTAACATGCCTTCCACAATAAACAAAATGTAAAAAAAAAAAAAAAATTACCTTTCTGCTTTATGTACACTTTTCAAGGTGAAGTATTTTGAATTCAATACCCAGTAATGTTGAACATATCACGACAGTACTACTCTTGCTGTTTCTAGGGAGGCATTAGTTGTGAAGCCTGTTATTTTGTTGGTCTTTTACTTTAATCGTTTATCTCAACTCCAAAAGGAGTTTTTATTGACATGATTTTGGTCATTTTGACAGCTCTGTTGGTGGAAGGACCATACAGAGATAACTGCGCACAGATAATCAGCTAAATGAACTCTGGCAGGATACGGGCATTCTCGCAAATGCATTCATTTGTCAAATAATATTTTACAAGTGTTAATTAAAAAGTGATTGCTAACAACGTTACCCATGTGTGCCGGCATTCTTGCTCGAGACTGTGCATCCGCTAAGGGACCTCGTGGGTATGTCTTATCTAACCATTACAGCTATGTCATTTTAAATGTTAATGGCAGTCTCACAGAGACATACATCAAGGGGATTACTGTTGTGATGTACTTGTTAAGTTAACAAAATGTGCTAGCAAGTCATATGAAAATAATACTCGGCAGTTTGGATTCATTTATCAGATGAATGACGACGTTGTCTACTGGTAAAATTGTAAAATCATCTGAAATGGACCAAGGAGAATTGAAAGCTTTGAGGAATTTGATGATTAAACCTGCCACATAGTGGTATAGTAGTTAGCACTCTCATGTCATATAAGGAAATCCCCAGTTTGAATCCAGTTGAGGCCTTTTTGTGTGGCGTTTACACATTTTCCCTGTGCATAAATGGATTTCCTCTAAGTACTCCAATTTTCTCCCAATTGTACCAACGTGCATGATAAACCTGATAAAACTTTCTTTCCCTGGTGTAGATTATCACCTTTTTCGGAGGCCAGGTGTACACCAATGAGGCGGCAGGAAGCGATGCCAGCCGTCTGTCCTTTGCGGGGGAGTACCTGAGTGGAGACGCCTCCCTGCTGATCAGTGACCTGCTGCTGACCGACTCAGGGGAGTACTCCTGTAAAGTCAAGACTGGGGGAAAGTACCACTGGAGCCAGGTCAACCTCATCGTGCTGGGTAAGCACACTCAGGGTCTAGACACACACAGGTGCACCCATTATCAAGTTATACGAAACCCATTTGTACAGAGAAAAAAAAATCATATACACACACAGTCTCCCTCACAGACACACGTAGACCTAATAACTAAATCATTAGCCGGGCACATTTCCTCCGTCATGCTTACTGGGCCAATGATTCAATTTGATTCAGACAGTGTGATTTGATTGTACTTGTGCTGTTTGGGTTTCGTTTGGATTGGTTACTTGATGAGGTGAGACCAGAAACATGGAACTTGTTTTGGAATAACGCGGCATTGATTCATCAGTTATGGACCAAGTTGCAGGAACACGTACCAAGTCAAATACATTTGATTATTTTCATTCCCATGAGCGAGAGATGGGAGAACAGAAGACAGGTCCTTTTTAATGTTTATATGCTGTATTCTGGATAATCAAATTGAGTAGTTAAGAATGATATTTAAAATGTCAGCTGCCATCAGGCTGACAGATAAGCTACTTAGAAATATTCCATTCAGACTTCTATCTTGCAAATGCAGTAAATCCAGTTTTGGCCTGAACAAAGTCTACATTTTATTCCCATCCTGTTAATTTTCTTTTGTTTGGTTTCCCCCTCGTTTCCCCAACATGGAGTTGGTTATAAATGGCTCAGCTTTACAACTAGCTTAGTGGTAATACATGTCTCTGCCCGCATATCACAAATAGCTAAACAACTCTGAAGGACGAACGGCAAAAAGGAGAGCAGCTATCCCACAAAAGCCAGCTACAAAGTCCAGCGGGAGGAGCCAGAACATTCTCAATGTCAGAAAAGCGGGCGATTTATTAAAACATCATGGGAGATTAGTTCAACCCGCGGTTATTGGTTTTCTAATGGAACAGTCTGTTAATCCTCTCGCACTCACTCTACCCTCTCTTCCATAAAGACATTTCAGTGAGTTAGTGCCTCGATTTTTACAAATTGCCCTCAGCTTTGCGGTGACACTTTCGATTTTGAGAGAGACGAACATTTGCATTTTTCTCTCCCTCCCCACGCTAAGATAATAGCTTGGCAGCAGAGCTGGTAGCTGGCTTGGCATGAAACCGTGTTTGAGTGTATGTATTTATGTGTGTATGCGCCAAAGTTGAAGTGTGCCTCTCTGGTGGGTGTGTACGTTTGTGTGTGAGCTTGCTCGTTCATCTGAGCTGGCCTTGTCGGGGAAGTCTGAGGATTTGCATGTGCAGATTTCCGCGTGCATCTTGTGTGTATGCATATGGACGGTTGCAGGTGTGTTTGTTGCTCTGCTGAGGTTTGTTCCAACTGCTCCTGCTGCAGTTCGGCCTAACTGACCCTGACAGAGGAGGGAGATGCACAGTCCAGGCACCGGTGCTTACCGATCAGCCCCTCTCATTAAATTCCTTACCGAGTGTGTGAGCAGAATACATTGTGGGAAGAAGGCAAACAAAGGAGGAAATGCACATCTGGCTTTATGTACTGGCCAAAAACTCACTGCACCTTCAGAGTTGTTGGCTCTGCAACTTTGCTGATGAGTAGCAAATACACTAATACACATAAGTCAACATTGCACGTGCGCCAGTGTGACAAAAATAAAAAATAGACGTTTAAATTTAGTTCACCACTGATCTAAAAATAAGTCACGTGGGAGGAAGGAAAGGAGTGTGCTATTTTCCTGCTTTGGTGGTGCAGCAGTGTCTTTCATCGTGTTTCCAGATAAAGCAGTTGTGGAGGCTTAGCAGGTTCCAGCTACACAGCAACGCTGCCTCTAGCTACAGAACCATGAGCTAAACCTTTGACCTGTGAAGTGACACGTCGCAATGAGCATTCACACCCGCTTTGAGGTCATATGGATCCAATAGTATTCTTTTTTTTTGTTCTCTTTTTGTGTCACCAGCTCCTGAGAAATAACTGTGATGGACCTGATACAAAGAAAAATAATGCAAATAAAGTTTAGAATTTACATTGGGTGGTATACCTTCATGCAACTAAACAACCCTTAGATGTTATTATTAAAGTCTTTCCTTTTATATCTGTTTTTTTTGTTTGTTTTATGTAGCGTTTTTTACTGTCCAGTGATATAAAGGATTGCTGGACGGTTTCACTGGCCTCCACTTCTGCTTAAGCAGAAATTTCTTCCTAAAATATAACAGATAATCATGGACTTTTACACAGTAACATTACCACCCGGCTGTTCATTGAAATGAATGAAACATTGATTTTATTAAGTGTGCAGTGTTTGTTTGTGCAAGAATATCTCATCATCTATATAGAGTACAGTCTCATGTTTCTCATTCATTGTAAGGGAAAACAGCCACGACAAATACATAAATTACTGAATTGTTTTATATGCATATTGTTATGTCTGCCATTATAAATATCTAAATCTTAAAAATTTCTTGTAAAACGAAGTGATGTGGATTGTTATGGTCAGGAGCAACTGTTTCTATTTGTTGAGTTTAACTGTTTTGTAATCCTTCTCATGTTCCCACAGTCAAGCCCTCCAAGCCGAGGTGCTGGATGGACGGCAAACTCCAGAAGGGCAGTGATGTCAAGCTCAGCTGTAAATCCAGCGACGGCTCAGACCCCATTAGCTACAAGTGGGAGCGAGTGCTGGACAAAGGCAAGAGTCTGGGCAAGCTGCCAAACCTGGCACTGATAGGTAAGAAAAATAATTGGCACTGCATCGACATGCTGATTCACCATTCAAGGCCCTCTGCAGAGAAATGCTATGAAGATTCATTTTTCTATTAGTTTTTTTTTTTTTTCTCTTTCTTTCTTTTTATGGGCTGCATTTGTCCGTTGAAGCATTTTGCTGAGCAAGCCGTCTTTCCCTCACCTCCTCCCTTCTCCACATTTGTACATCTGCAAACACCTAAATCTGATAAATGCAGCTTCCAGCAGCTGATCTGTCAGCTACTTCGCAAGATTAACAAGAGTAATCAGAGATTTCTGACATCCGCCAACGTTGACATTGACACAGAAGGAAAGACATTATCTGGATTGTAATTCTAATTTTCATCTGGATTCAGTTTCCATGAAACAATCTGAAGGTAGTATCTGGCCAATTGATACATGTATGAATAACAATTTGGTGAAGATCTGTCTTGTAATTTTGACGCGATCCTCATTTGAGAACCCAGAAATAAAAATCCAGATCCAGAATTCGGATCCGGATCACATCTAAAATGTAATCGATTCTTCTTTAATCTAATATCTATCTGTGGTGAACATTTGGTGAAGATCCGTCAAGTAGTTTTGAAGCAATTTGTTTACGACCGTAAAAACATATCCAGATCCAGATCCAGATCCGGATCACTCCCAAAACTTAATGGAGTCATCTGGGGCCTGAGATCCACCTCTGGTGAAAATTTGGTTACGATCCATTCAGTAGTTTTGACATAAACCTGCTAACAGTCAGACAAACAAATAAATAAATAAACGCAGGCAATTCTATTACGTCCTTGGCGGATGTAATTAATGGCTACAACTTTTTTTTTTTTTTTGTCTCAAAAGCACTCAAACTTAATCCGTTTTTTTTCCAGTGATTCTGCTTGTTCCACTTTTGTCTTCAGATCTCGACACCTCTCTTTCAAATTTGTGTAATAGCCCAAGGGCCACATAATGAAAGTTATAGAGCTTTTTGTGGAAATCAGCTGCCTTGTGATTTCTCACACTCAGATCTGATGTCTTGGACATTGAAAAATAAGCCTGGCTCAAGTAAATAGCACCTACATGCATGGAGTTGCTATGAGTGTTTTCTTGGATTGTGTGTAAAGTGGGAAGGAGAATCAAATATAATACACAGAGCTGGACTGGCAGCTCTGACTATATTCCCTACCCAAAAAAACATTGGCTCTGTAGTAGCCCTCAGGCGCACTTCACTCAAATGTTGTGAATTCCAGTGTTCATCTTGGTTCATAACCAGAGACATCTGCCTGTAAATATATAAAATAGGGGTTTATAACTGAAAAGCTAATGGTAGGGATATTTCCCATGGTGTGTATTCTGTCAACCAACAGAAACACCCTCAGGGTGCCAACCTCTCTGTCTCAGCTTTCCCTTCTGTCTTCAACTGGCATCCGCGGTGGCACGTGTCCAGACGAAAACCCTCAAATTAATGGCATCCACCAAACAACACCTGTTTGGTCTAATTAGTTTTTATTGGACCGTAATACATGGCGTCAGCAGCCATTATTTATGGGCCTGGGAAAAAGGTAACATCACATGGTTGTCATTGGTTTGGATGACTAAATATCCAGTGGGGCCGTGGGGCTCCGTCGCTCTGTCAGACACACTTCTGCTACTCTCTTCAAGTGCTCCTGAGTGTGAACAAGCCGAGCTCTAAGATTAACACCCCATCAATGTCTCTCCCTTGCTCTCTCCATCTACCTCACCTTTTTTTTTTTGTCACAGTATATGTTTCAGTTGTCTCTCATGTCCTGCAGATGTAATGGACTTTTAGGACTTGCCCGAATGCATAAGCAACACACCTTGAAGAACAGAGACAAACTCAATCCAAGGGTTACAATTGAGAAAGTACATAGCCATAAAATACCATTGCTTTATGCGTACAGAATTGTCATGCACATATCAACATTTATGGGTGTTTTCTGTAAAATAACAAACAAACAATACGCACATACAGTTTCGAGAAAGCCTTTTTGTGCATTGTGTGTGTGTCTCATTCATTTGACTAAACTAATTTACTGGGATTCTGCATGAAGCATGAAAAACTGAATAAAAAAAAATAAAGAAAAAAAAGCAAAATTGCTCTGTGTGCATTTTGCAGGTGATTTCCTCAGAATTACACCATCACAAGCCAACAGGAGTATTCAAATGGTTTGGCATGCATTACACTGTTTACGCATGAACAATTTACTGGGAACTATATTGCTCTCATGTTCATTTATTTGCATTAGCCATGTAGTCATGGAATGGAGCACCGAGAAAACACCAACATAAAAATGGGAGTTTGGCATGTTGGTGGATGAGCTTCATAAATATATTAGATCTTTACAACAATTAAATGTGAATTTGAAATAAAAAAGGCAACAAATGCAATATGAGAATGAGAGCTGTTCGGACACAATGTCAAAGTTTGGGGTACAAACCAGAGAATATCTCGGAATAAAGTCTGCGAATGAATAGCGAGGCGAGATTGTCGAAGAAATGCCTCTCATCACAATAACAGCAGGCTATCTGCTGAAGGCCGAGTCCATTGATTAGCTTGAACCTCTACCCATGTTTTGTTCAATCTGGGAGACACACTCAATATTTCATATTCCTGAAGGCAAACTAGACAGAATAACATATAGTATAATTTAGTTCAATGTACTATTCTTTTGTGTCAGAAGTGCTCCTTTGTGCTTTTTGTTAGTAGATCAGCTTTTACACGTTTACACCAGTTTTTACATGCTGAAAATTGTTAGAGGATCAAGACTTTTGATGACACAATCTTCTTTTTTCATCTCAGACTTCAGATCAAATTTACATTCTTATCACACTTAGACAGCATGGCCTAAGTTATAGCGTATAATTTGTCCTTGTTGTCTTATAGTATTTTCACTAACAACATTCAGTTCCAACTGTGTGAATATTTGTAAAAATTACAGTGAAGAATTCATGCTGAGAAATATTGATGCGTTTCTTGAATCAGTTTCTCTTTTCTTGTAATGATGCATAAGCAACACACCTTGAAGAGAAGAGATAAACTCAATCCAAGGGTTACAATTGAGAAAATACATAGCCATAAAATACCATGGCTTTATGCGTACAGAATTCCCAATCTCCTCTAAGGGTAATCACACAGGCCTTAAATGAACATTTTCTCACTAACAAAAACGTTTTTCTCGTGATAAACTGACATCCCTCAAACACAGAGAGTTGACGTTGATCTGGTCAGGTTGGTAATAAAAATGTAGATTGTGTGTGTGTACATGATGAAAACATACTGCCGCTTTATATATTCACTTGCTTTGCAGGAAACAAGTAGGCAGAATGGTTTATTTATCTTTCCTAACAAGACTGTTTCTTATCCTGTTTTGCAACCTTCAGATCTCAAGAACCCAGAGATCGTGACGCTGAGGAATTTCACTATGGACAGCACAGGTGTCTACAGGTGCACGGCGAGCAATGACGTGGGAGAGGAAAACTGCACCATTGAGGTCACGATGCAGCGTGAGTTTTTGGGGAGGCGAGGGCAAGTCGACCTCACAGCATTCACCTCACATCGAACTTGCCACATTGATTGATGGTTATTGTTTCAAACTGCAGCTGGAAACACATTTATTCCCCCTCTCCAGCTCTCCGACCACCTTCCCTCACTCTCCTCATTCTCCCCCAGTGCCTCCAGCCTCAGACCGCACTGAGCCCAAACTGGTGGCTGCGGCTCCAGCAGTCATGTTTCACTGTCACACTAACACATTTCCTGAGAGGCCCTGGACCGTTCAGGTCACGTGTAAAGAAAGTGACACATGGAGCAGCTCAGCAGAAATGTTTTCTTGCATTGCATTTTAGTATTATGGCATAAAAAACAGTGTTTCTCCTTTAAATGGGAGTTTAATACACGTACTGGCAAATTTAAGAGCAAATATTGTGAGATTTTCCGTGACTCACTCTGTCTCCATTCTTCCACCTTTCTCTTTTACAGATGTGAGGGATGTAGGGATGGTCGCAGGTGCAGTGGTGGGAATATCCCTCGGTGTCATCATTGTCATATTAATCATCTGGCTTGTCTTCCGGAAGAAAGAGAAGAAGAAGTATGAAGAAGAGGAGACTCCAAATGAGATCAGGTTCATTCACTAGCTATTATTCTACCATTCTCTCTCTCTTTTTTTTTCTTTTTTTTTTAATTAAAAACACGTGAATGCCTCAAAGTGATGGTCCAGACTCTGCATGACTTTCAGGAATCCACGTATCTCTGTCAGTTTATCTCAGACGGTCTTGTTAGGTGAGCTGAATTTTATATTCCAAGATGAACTCCAATGCTTGAAACCTTGTTGTGAGCACTTAGTTTCTAAGCTTTTATTACAGTGCTTCATGTGCCGTCGTAGATTACCCTGAACCTTGGTACTGTTGCAGAAACCACCTCACTGTCAATGTACGTTCATCCTCATGTTTTAGCCTGCTCTTAATGCTATGTCATTAAAAGTTTTCAATGATCACACTTGAAACCAGCAAATGAAAGTTACTGGGAAAGAAACTCACCAATGAACATAAACTGAAAAATAACATATACAACATATACACAAAAAAGCGTGCCTGCGTCAGTCACTAAAAATAGATAAAGACTCAGACCAGGTCAGACACTACGGAATATGATGAAAAAAATTTGCAATTGGACAAATTAAACCAAGTGTAAATGTTTAAATGTTTATTATTGTATTGTTAATTAAAATGCTCTTTTTTTCAGTTTAACTTAAAATACTAGAAATAGTGTCTAAAATGTTTTGATCTATTAGTACTTTCTGTTCTCACACAGATAGATTGATAGATTATTTTCAGTTTCAGAGACTTTTACGTAAACCAACTACAAAAACAAGGCCAGCTGCTTTTGAAGGACTTCACATCTTGTAAAACATCAACATATAGATTAAAAACCAGTTAATCCACAAGCAGCCAAACACCATAGCCCTCTACACAATACCGCTTTCCAAAGCTCCTGCTTATGCTGTGTATCAATTTCTTAATATTCATAGTTAATTTGCTTTATCTCATATATACAGTACATAATATATTATATTTATATTTCTCCTTTCAACATTAACAATGAATTTACTAGTAAAAATGGTCACCACAATAGCCTCTTTATCACTAATGTCAGTTTACTTGTGGTCACTTTTACACAGTGTGTCTCTAAAAATAAAAAAAAAATAAAAAGGCTCCAAGGTCAAGTTTTCATTGGTTATGTTTTGTCGTTACTATTTCACTGTGTATGTGTGTGGTGGCGTCAGAGCTGAGAAGTATTTTTTTTTATTCCTGACTGTGAAAACGTACATGCTCTGGACCCTGCAGACAGATAATGACACATGTAAAAAATAACAGCTCTTTTTATTCTTTCGGTGGTGCAGGTGCATATTTACTAGTGTTAACAAATAATGAATAATGCAATGCGACTGAGGGCCGACAAAGTAAATAATGTAGATGCGATGAAGTGTTTTCAGTTTTCGTGCCGCGTTAAGAGTCTCAGCCTTCCCACTAATGTGCTCTAATCAGACCCCGAGCTGGTGACGCACAACTCTTGAGGACAGGTTCAGAGCCAACCGCCGCTCTTTAAAAAACTTTTATTCTTTTCTTGCAAGAGCCATGCAATCATCCTTGGTGAGCCTACAAATATACCATGTAGCCAGAAGTGCACAAATGAGAGGTTTCTATTTCTGATCCACTTTAATTCAAACAGCAATCTAGGTCATGATAAGAGAGCAAACAATCTAAATTTTGATGAATAATGATGTATTTGTTTTAAAGTACTTTTGCCATTTATGGTTTATAATCCCTTACCCCCTTGGAATTATTAAAGCATGGTTGAAACAGGCAAGACACGGAAATACAAAGGAAAGCTTTTTTGTGTCTTTTTTTTCTTGCAAAAACATATTTCTTCTTCCACAATTGTGTCTGGGGAGCAAGTGATTTCATCAGATTTCATTATTCCATGCAAATGTGTTTTCATAAAAACTCAGAGGCTAGCGGGGTTTCTCATGAATTACATGAGTTCCCCCCCCCCCCCCCAAAAATTTTT
>OMNM01006664.1:24572-42296 GCA_900302745.1 Parablennius parvicornis
CACATAATACTTGTCCCATGTGTCTAAGATCCAAGAATAGTGTGAGGGGATGAGGCATTATGTTTTGCAGTAAATTGTGCCCGTGTGCGTGCACGCGTGCTCCTTTCTATTTTTAGAGGAGCAGTTAATGTAAAATAAATGGACTTTTGTCATCGTTGTTTGTTGTGTGTTTCCCCCTGACTGCAGGGAGGACGCCGAGGCTCCAAAAGCAAAGCTGGTGAAGCCAAACTCCCTGTCGTCGTCCCGCTCTGGCAGCTCACGCTCTGGTGCCTCCTCCACACAGTCCATGGTGCACAACAGTGCCCAGCGTGGTCACCGCCCCCGCCCGCCGGCCGTAGCAGCCCTCAAGGAGAATGGACAACCTCCAGGCTTCCCTCAGTCCCCTCCAGCCTACACTACAGTGGTGCCTCCCAAAACCCCCGAGCTTCCTATCACTCCCAAATTCAACTCCAGGAACATGTCTGGGCCCACACCCCCAACCCTCATGGTCCCTGCCCAGACCAAGGCCTTTCAGACTGTGTAGGACTGATAGCCACGTGCTTCGTGCAGCCATGATGAGACTCCCGTCCCTGCCCAACCCGCCATTAGCCCACCTCCCTCTCCTAAAGACTAAGACTCTTCTATAAACAAAGAAATGCAACTAGTAAAAAGGATGTAATTAAAAGAATCAATATTATAAATCCAAAAGTACTTTTAATGAATGCATACTTAAAAAGGGAAAATAAGACATGCTTGCCCCCTACTGAATTACACGAAACAACAAAAAGAAAAAGAATAAGCAGAGACCCAAGATGCAACACTGTTTTGTGTCTCGTGGCTAAAGGCAGAACTTGTTTTGAGCTCTTCCTTCTTTTACCTTTGGAGGAAACAGAGAAGCACCATGTGCAGTTCGGTGGAATGAAGAAGCCCCGCCCGCTCCCCATAGTAGAGCTTTTATTTATTTATCAAATTGAAGGATTGGCATGCAGTACAGTAAAGGAGTGAGTGAAGGAAAACAGTAAAGGCCCAAATGAATCTCCACTCTGACCCAGGCAGGCCCCATTGGAGTCACTGCTATATGAAACCAGCAGGACGGAAAAGAAGGAGGAAAAAAATGCGACATTATATGACAGCAATTGATAAGTTTTTTTCCTAAAATCTCTCGGTCTTGGAGGACCGAGGCATGGGAGTGATTCTGGGATTTGTGTCACTCTGCACCTCCGTCTCGCTGCGTGCAGCACCTGCTCTAAAACCACAACTCTCCTCCTTCTCCTCCCTTTCTCGCCTCCTGTGGGGCGGGCAGACTGTGTCCATCCATGTGGACAGACACAGTGTGCGGCGTGTGCATCATCTGCCTCAGTGCTCTCGGTCTTTCCTGCTCTCACAAGGAACCCACAAGAAAACTACGGCAGCCCTGAGACTGACTCAGCCAGCTCGCAAACAGCTCATCTGCTTCACCAATCAGCAGGGGACACTTCAGGTACACGGATGTAGCATTGACGGCCAAGTCCAATCAATGGAGCTGTTACCTTCCTCTGCATCCTGTCTACATCACTAGACGTCCTTTTTCTGGTACTGAATATCCTCCCTGAATAATTAAATAGTATTTATTAGGCCTATAGTTATACATCAAATATAGGGGATAAGCATCTATTAGACCAGCTGGACTTGTTTTTCTTGTTTCCTTTGTACTGCATCTCCTCTCTCTGAACAGGTAGTAAAGGGTGACAGACAGCCGTGTGTCCATTCATCCATTTTAAAAAGTGCCACCAATCCAAGGGATGGGTTACTATTATTATTATTATTGTTATTATTATCATTATTAATTGTATTATTAATTTGATCATTGCTTTTTTTCCCTTTATGTATACCTTCTGCATTTCTGAACTGAAACCAAAATCTGTCACCATGAATGTGTGATGAACAAAGATGGTGGATCCCATTACTTTCTGCCTCCTCTGAGGTACTGAATCAATACTCAAGCTAAGGCACAAAGAATCGACGCTCAATTTTTACAACTATGTCTGAATGACAGGAGCACGGAGTATGATTCCAGAGAGTTCATTTGGTATGGTATCGTCATCAATATTCTCCTTGGATCCACAACAATGGAGTGGCACTTGATTGCTGTCTCACTGCCTGGTTATTGGTCAAGCTGCGTCCTCCTTTTTTTGTCGTATCCTCAGACGGATCCAGTGCAGTTTGATTGAAAGTAGCTGAAAAAAAAAAAAGGGCAAGTAGCCTTTCTAGTGTGCCTTTGCAATCCCTTCCCCTTTTGATGGTTTTTTTCTTTGTCCTTATCTTCAGCGCACCAGTGGTTAAGTCTCTGTTCACATCCGGCTTTGAGGGTCAATAGCAGCAAAACTTGGGAGGAACAACTTCACAAACTTGCCCTAGTAATACCAGACGCAGCCCAGTGAGCACCAAGCAGGGTGAATTATCGGCGGTGGGAAAGCAATCCCGTGTCACAGGACAATGTACTGTACATTCTGTATTCAGTCTTGTTTTATATTGTACATACAGATAGATATACGCACATGATGTCATTTCGTTTAATAAAAGAGGGTGTGAGGAGCGATTTCCTCCTTGCAGACATTCAGTTGAGAAAGCCTGTAAGTTAAGTGATACCATGTGTTTTTCACACGCGCTGATTTCCAAAGTTCAAACTTGTATATGAAGTCTTATATTTCCTGTCAGATTCATGTCAAATAACTAGCATGAATATTTTTTGAAGGAAGAAAGATAAAGACTATGATCTTAAGAATTGGCCACATTTCCATAAGATGTGTAGAAGTTTTGTTGGACTTTTCCCCACGCACCACCACTCTTGAGCATTTCTTCTCATGATTGAATTCTTAATCAGTACCAAAATGTCCAGAAAATGTAATCCCTCCTCAAGCTCAGCTCGGGCGCAACATATATAAGAATCTAATACTGTTGTTAATCTCCCAGTTCAATGAACATTGCTCCTCTCTGTGGGCTCGTGAGCAGACTTCAGTGTTATTTTATTTATTAATAGTTATTTTTTTCCTCAAGTAAAATCTTTCAAACAAGATGAAGCAAATTAATAACAAATGCTCTGCAAACCAGCATCTGTCTGAAAAGCACATGGGGTTTGTTTTCAGACATGAGACTTCACACAGGACTTAAGTGTAAAGGAAATTTTAGAGGGGGAAAAAGGCCTTTTATATTCCATGAGAGATCGCAGTTCATAATTGACCAGGGAAGCTACTGTGTGTGTGTGTGTGTGTGTGTGTGTGTGTGTGTGTGTGTGTGTGTGTGCACTTGCGCGTAAGTGTGGGTGTGTGCATGTAGATTCAGTATAAGCCCTCGGGCCACACCCACACATTCTCATGTTAGCCATTCACTGAATGAGAAGGATCCAGTCAGGCAAAGCAAACTCTATCGAAATTGATATGACGTCAGACTGGCAGTGTTTATTTAGATTTCACTGACATGTATGCCAATTGAACTCGATTTTCGCGGGCAGCAGTCATGTTTTTGCTTGTGGGGGTGGCGTCTTGAGACAAAGCGTGTCCATAATTCATATGTATCATCAGCTCTGGAGCCCACTTGTATGCTCCCTCCGTTCTCTTGCTGTCTCGTACCAGAGAATGCACTTGGCCCTGAGTGTACTGATGTCCTCACAAGGCACACACACACACACATACAGGTTAAGGTTGTATATACATGCACATTAATGTGCACAAACCACTTCAGGGTGCCGGTGTGTGTTTATGTGTTCATGTAAATTCACAGTTGCATATGTCCTCATGCACACCCCCACACGCACACACACACGCCTGCACGCACACACACACACATACATACACAGAGATTTTTAAAACCAGTTACTGTAACAGCACTCCTGCATGCGGGCACACATGCTCAGAAAAGAGACACTGCTATGCATCTCAACAATCTGGATAGCACATGCCTATAGACCTTTCCATGGGAATATGGAGAGTAATACTGGGAATCAGGAGAGGTATAACAGGATTGATACTGAGCCAGGGCTGTAGGCTCCTGCCATTGAAATTCCCACCACCACAGATAAAAGTAGCACTGGAGGTGGAGGAAGGTATGCAAGTCTTCCAGCTGTTAAAATTCCCCCAAGCTTTTTGATTTGCTTTCCTGCATCTGCAACACTCGGGTGGCAGATTCCCCAGTTTATGAGCCCTTGCGTTGCATCTCTCCTCTCAAGTGTGCCGCTTTGTGGCCCGTCAAACTTGTGCTTTCCAACAAATTAATTTTAAGGTGCTTTTGTCAGTTCAGTAGAGTGCAGGGGGAAAGTCTTTACACACCTCAGAGTGTCAGCAGCACATCTAATACCATCCTTTAAAACAGAGTCCATCAGCTCTATATATTGTCTTATTATCAACACTCAATGGTGCAGTAAAATCATTAATGGTTATCCTTCGTTCTACAATAGGAGTAGAAATCTCATGTAGCCGCAATGTTTTATGTTCTATTAAGCAGTTTTATTTCTGATTAAAGCTGTTGAGCAGGGCAAAGTGATGCTCAGACTTTATGGTTAGGCCTTCTATGTCCGTATAAGGGAATGTGATGTATTATTACTATTAAGAGCAAAGATGAATGGGGCAAAATTTGGAGCTTAAGATGGAATCTTAGATAGAGGAAAGGAAAGCAAAGGTCCCTGCATGTGATAGGAGATTGAGCAGATGAACGGGAATGCTTTGCTTTGATGTAACATAACTGTAATCCGCTAAAAATGAAAAAAACTAAAATGTAAAAACACCAAAAAAATGTAAGAAAATTTAAAACTGTAAATATAAATACAGGAAAAAAAATTCTGAAGCTTTATTTTTGCCATTTTATTTTGACGTTTTTATCTATGTACTTTGCACTTTTTTGTGTGCTATACTCATCACTGGCCTGTGTGGGATCTGTGTGGTTAGCTGTTTCTCTTGACTGCATTATTTGGATGTCAGGGGGAGACACGCTCAGCACGGCGTTACTAAAGGGAAATGTAAGACACTTTAGTATTCTTTTCTCTCATCTGTTTTTTCTGACGTGGCTTCTCTTTGGTTTTGTAAAACAGTATCAATTCTTTCTTTATTTTTTGATTTGTTTGATGAAAACAATCCATGTAAATATCACAAGTAAAAAAATGTATATTTTTACGACCTCTGAGTTATTACTTTCATTTGCAAATAAAATATTCAATGACAACTTAATTCATGTCGTGTCATCTTAAATGAAAGGAGGCTGTCTTAGCATGTCAAGTGTGAATACCGTTTGATGTTTTCTCGCTCAGCAGGCTCCACCGTGCTGATCTTGAGTGATGAAGTCAGTGCACGAATGCTAAAGATTACCATCTGTCTGTCATTCTTTTCTGTAAAATAATGTACATATGTATTGAACTAATAGTTATTCCATGCGAGCGTCATGATTTTTAAAGCTTCAGAGTGCTTTGCGTTCATGACCTACTTGTCAAAATAACCAGGGTGGGGAACAGGAAGCCAACGTGGATCTGTGGATCCGTGTGTTCAAAGTCCAACACATATGAAAGATATGATATAGAATACATTACTCCGTTGATGTGTTCATCTTTTTAAGCATTTCATCAACATGGTATTGCAGAGAGAGCGAAGAAGCCCCCTCCAAATCTCCAACATTGATCTTTCAACTTCTTGTGGCTACTCCCAGGCCAACCTGGAGTTATCATCTCACCAGTGTGGCCTGGGGCAGCTGTTGAGCTTCGGCCAGGTTCACCTTCACTTATACATCTCTAATAAGAAGCAACCAGGAAGCAACCTGATCAAATGTCTGATTGAAATCAACTAGCTTCTCTCAAGTCACTTTGAGCTTCCCCAAGGTAACTAAACTTGTCACTTTGTCAAAAATATCGAAATCAACCATCCTGCAAAAAATACTCATCTTGCCTGTTTGTGTTTCCGATTATATTTGATTTGTCATTATTTAAAGTTCATAGACATTGAGGGATCGGATGATGTGCCATTAAGATTTCTCCACAGATGACGCAATAGTACCAGATCTCACCAGATTTCACAACACCATCGACTGTCATTGATAATGCATTGATTGTCACAGTGACTAACTTCAACAGCAACTGTTCAATGCAATCATGCAATTGGTATTTCAAGCAGATGTAACAGATCTGAAGGGTTTTTGTATGCATTGCAAAAATTGCAACAGAGATCTATGCTCCCTACTTCCTAACCTAGTCTGAGTAATATTTTCAGTATCTGCACCTGGAGGACGACTTGTACTGCTATGAATGCAATGAATGCTCAGGAATAATGTGTTCTGTTCAGTAACACACCTGATGCCCGAACCTAAAATTACACTTTCATAGCGCTTTATTTAATAGCAAACTTGGACATCAAACTGCGCGGCACAGTTGTTGTATCTAACTTAGCCAATCATGGCCAGGCCGTCTCATTATTTGAGAAAAGGACAGACAGCTCCTTTGAAGCTCTGTTTCCTTGAGAACTGTCTGTCTCGACCTCTCGATGTGACGTTCAAGCCCCTGTCAACAAGGTCAGCGCTATCTGTTGACCTGTCATACAGTTTATTGAGTGGCATTCACCCCTTTCCCTTTGAAGAGTTCTGTGCATGCAGGCAGTCTATTGAACTGCAAAAGATGAAGCATCTGTATCAAGCGTGGTTGAGGAGGCTGCGTGATATTATCTCTTTTTCAAGGATAGGCACAAAAGCTCTGACATGACCCTCTCAAAGTGGGAATAACACCCTCTGTAAAAGACACATGGGCAAGCCATGGGGGATAATACAATTACCAGCGTGTTCTCTGACATTCTCTTTGTTGAGTTGGCTGACGACCGCTTGCTAAATTTACATCTTTTCAAAACACAGTTTCCATAATAAGCAGGATCATATTTTCAAGGCCAGATCACATTTCTCCACCCCCTGTTCCATGCCTCTGCACCCATTGTTCCACATGATTAGCCATGTGTGATGACACTGTCATAAACCCATCTCTATGCCGTGCCCACCCCCACACCACGTGCACTCACACAGACACACACTAACAAGCACAAACACTCATCATTCACTTACCGATGTACACATTTGTCATTTTGATGTTATTTGGCTAAACATTTGTCTGTCTAGAACATTGATCTCTTGTGACAGACTTTAGAAAAGTTGCTCGCCAATACATGTGCACCTCCATTATATTCAGTCAAGCGATGCAAGGTTCATCGTGGGGACACGTTGATGGAATGACAGTAAGGAAGTCTTTAACCAAACTGACTTGAGATGCCAATCTGAAGTGGCCACATTCACTTGTGTAGAAGATTTTAGGCATTCAGGATTTTGACTACATTTACGCTAAAGAGAAAGAAGGGAGGAAAAGAGAAGTCTTTGCATATTCAATCTTTCATAATGTAGATAGAAAAGAATACATTAACTCTGCATAATACTGAAGTTGAAAAAACGATGACCAAATTCAATCAAGTAGAGAGAAAGTGTGGCATCAGCAAACATTATTCACAATAAGGAAATGCTTATGGAAACACACATGGATGGATGGATGGAGAGACAAGAAAAGTAATTCCGAAGCATATTGTGTGAAAATTGTGAAGTAGCACAGGCACTCACAGCATAATTAGCTTAAACAGAAAAGTGACAAAAATGTGTCACCATACCGATAAGGAATCTTCTGGCTCTGAGAGGACTTTGTTGCCTCATTATACCCAATTAATCGTTCGCTCTTGCTCTCCCTCTATAATCTGCAAAGTAAATAATAGTAGATTGCCACACACAAGGCCTTCAGATTTAAGGCACTTACATAATTGCACCCCCTGGTGTTGATTGATGATAGCTCTGTTATTATTTGGGATGCTGATAGGGTCTTAATTAGATGAGTGAAATCCTCAGTCACACGATATACATCACCAGATCAGATAAGTTAATCAGAAATCTCATTTGAAAGCATTTTAAACAAAAAAAAAATAAATACATAAAAATACACTTTGGGCAGCTGTTTAATTGTGATGGTCTAGTTTTGGGAACTACATTATATTAAAGTTATTTTTCATGACTGTGGGATGGGTGCTTTCTTCCTCCTTGGGTCCTGACGTGAGCATGAACACACATATGCATGTACATGTGAACACAAATAAACACACGTATGCACACAATGCTAATGTAGCATTGTAAATAACACAGCAATCATTAATTTTTTTTTTTGTGGTAAACTATGTTCATCTGTCAAGTGTGTCACAAAGAAAAAAATCTCTCCAGGTGCAGGTGTTGCATGTGTGTGTCTTTGCTTGAAGCTCCCTCTAGTGGAACTTGATCTCTGTACCAAAAGAAACAACCAGCTCCCCCATAATGAATGAGAGTGCAGAGAAGTCCACTCTCGTCGACTGTTCTGATGTCCCCGAATGTGCAGCGTAGCACAGCATAATAATAATAATAATGAAAACAAACGCGGTCGCTGTTTAAGTGGCATCCAAGCATTATCACATAATTTCCTTCTATTTTACTGACATCCAATCATATCATCAACTCTGAAAAAACATTGCACCAATGGCAATAAACGGGCTTCACAACAGTGCTTTGTGAGTGCCACCTAGAACACGAAAGTCCAAAGCGGAAACACCTCCTAATTGCACACTGATACCCCTCATCCAAATCCTACAGGAAGTCCTCAACTGGCCTTTCAAAATAAGTTAGGATTTTCGCCCGAAAAGACCTTCAAACAAATGCTATATCCTCTAAGGATGAATATTGCACCAGCTTCAAAACACAATGAAATGACAGAGGACACCCTTCTGCTCAAACTAGTCGTACAGATTTTTGATTACTATCGCGATTTCTGTTTAATTATAGAACAAAGTTGGGAAAGCTGAAGTCCCCTGTGCCTCCTCTCATTAAAAACTCACATTTCACCCTCTAAACACGCTCAAAAAATCACCAAATTTGCCACCCTCATCAGGACGGGTGAATTATTTCAGAAAATGTAAAATGTGTGTTGACCCCCCAGGAGGATGTCCACAAGTTCCCTAAGATCAGAACTTCATCGGGTCCCGACTGACCAGTCTCCACTGCCTTGTTTGATGGAAAATCTTGAACTTATTTGCATTATTTTAAGTTGAAAGTTTTTTTTTACTTTTCTTGTCACTGGAAAGAATAAATTAAGAACGACTGAAATCCTGAGTTTGGTCAAGTGGTTCCTTTTTCAAGTGTGGGAAGCGATGCCATTGTAAAGAAAGTTTCTCATCATATGAACGTCCAAACACAATTTAAATTAAAAAAAAAAAGTGTGACGCGATCTGGGATCAAACCCAAACATCTTTGATGACAGCGATGAGTCCTAACAACGAGACCAACAATGCACTTGGTGTTTCAGCCAAATCAAACACAGTCCACTGAGGAGGACAACGTCTTCATCTTCTGTTCATATAACTATTTTTGTTGCACTTTTGAAAGTCATTTTGGGTTGGTATTATTATAATGCTAAGAAGAGAAAACAAGAGAAGCAAATAATGAATCATTGTGAAAATGTGCACATAGAAATGCCTCAGCTGGGTTTGAACCTGCACTTTGTCACTGTGAAGCACGAGCACGAACCACTGCACCACCCTGAAAGTGCTGTGAGAGCTGCCTGGCTGCTGTAACTAAGTATTAAATGTGTTGTGACAAAGCTCTGAAGAAGCAGTTTCCAAATGTAATTGTTTATAAACAAAAATAGTGAAGTTATTGAAGCAAACTACAGTAGTTACATTGCAAAAAGGAGGTGAAAAAATATTATTTTTAATAGCACTTTATAGCACTGACAATGTAAGGACTACCAGATCACTTTTCTGTTGTATTAATTATGGTTTTCTATTTTGAGTTACCTGGTGGGAGGAGTCATCCTGCAGTGGCAAAGGGGGGGGGCAACAGACCAGAGAATCTTTTATGCCAACACCCAGGCGATCAGCCGTATAGTAGTTTCCCAATTATTAGTTTGTATAGTGTCATTTCTGTTTCTCCCCACTTTGTGTCTCAGTTGGTTTTGTCTGACCACTATAGAAGCTCCTTCATGGCTCATTCAGTTAGGTCAGTTTTCTTGTGCTAATACCTTAGTTTGTGAGTTTGTTTTGTTGACTGCTTTTATTATCACACAAATTTAAGTTCTATTTTTTGGATAAATAAAACCTCTTTTTCCGAAAAAAATACTTGTTCTCCAGGTTCATTTTTTTTCAGAGTGGGAGTCGGAGACCCCTAAGCGCACCAAATTTGGCACGCTCATCAGGACTGCTAAATAATTTCAGAAATTGGAAATAATTTACCCCCACAGTGCCAAATATGCTCTGTACCGCCACCGAGAAACACTAAAACAGCCACCACGCCCCGTAGGAATGCAGCAGGGTGTAGTTTTCTATCATTGTAGTTTGTGTGTGACTATGCATTAAAATCACAAATCTATTCAGTGTGGACAGAAGAGCTTCATAGAATCATGCCTATTGCAGCTGCTGTTCGGTCCAACCTCTCTGCATCTTTGACTTTTGTCTTTTCTTCCTCATGTGTTCATACATGGTTGAAAGTGTTTATTGACTCTATTGTAACTGGTAGGTTTCTTTCAAAAATACCAGTGATGGAACACCAACTCGATCAATGCTGCTTGTATTTTTATTAGTATTTCAATGGGCCAGACACCATGATATGAGCAGAAGCAATGATTGGGCCAGAGCTTGCAGCTTTAATTCACTCTGACATCCACACTAATTATAGTACTGCCATGAATTCAGATAGAGGTTAATAGCATGCTATTTTTGACATTCATTCTGCTTTTAAGAACTGAGTTAGCTTTGCGTGTCAATGAACTCTGGAGAAATTATCCATTTGTTGGGATTAAATTGCACACCTACTACCTGATGCTGACAGCTCAACTAAAATCGATGCACATAGAACGTGCACAAAACCGAGAATAATGTGCATTTGTGAGTCTGATCCCCTTTTAATAGTCAACACTTTTACTTTTTACTAACTTTAACAGTAGGCAACTGAAGTTTTTTTAGCTTTTATAGAATCTGTGCATGTTATTGTTTCAACCAGAATAGTAATTCTAAAAGGTTTTAGTCCTTCCAATTTAAATCTAATCAATTAATGATACTGTCTTTCAATGGAGAAAACATAACACAATAACTATGGACTTCATCAGATGAGATGGTGAATACATTTCACTTACAGTATATAATGTTCTCCCTTCACTTGAGCTGACCCACAAAGCGCTATACATTGTTAATCACATTCCCTCATTCACTCTCCAATAAAAGCGGCTGCCATGGAGGGCACTCAGTCCATCTATTGGGAGCAATTTGGGGTTCAGTGTCTTGCTCAGACACTTTGGCATGCGGACAGATGGAGGGGTCAAACCTGCAGCAGATTAAACAGTTCCACTAAAATCTGACTCCCCCTGTACAATGTTCACCTGAACGACAGCATGTATTAATCAGCATTTAAGATACTTCTAATGTTCACATCTTGTCAGAATTCAAGCTTGGGTCACAACCAAATGCAGATCCTTTCATTTCAAAAAAATAGTTTGAAGCTATTGTTACTCCCGTGTATTTTTAATCAAATTAAGTCATCTACTTTTTGCTGACATCCTATTTACTATATGGAACTAATTTAGCAGACTATTTTTTTAAAAGATGCATGGACATTATTAAATATTTCTTAGGGGAAACAACAATGTATTCATGACTCTTTCTGTGATCCAACAGAAGACCACATCTTTGCTTACATCATGCAGCTCTGTAATGACTAAATTCACAAACTGATTTGTATTGACAGCTAAAGGTTATGAAGAGGGATTAGTGCCACATAGGTCAGTGGTTAACAGTTCGGGGTCACGGCTCCTCAGAGGATTATCAGACCTCATGTCTTTCGCCTGCTTTGAACTTGTCAGAATTGTTTGTGTGGCACTCATTAAGAAGGAATTATAAATATGGCATATTTTCATGAACATCATGAAAAATGACCCATTCTGCTTCATTTACTGAATTTAGAGGAAGTTTGTTCTGTTTCACTCAATATTGATGTTTTTTAGTTTGTCTGTCTGTTTTTCTGTCTTGTTTGTTTAATTGGTTAAAAACAAACCCCTAAACTTTGCTTTTGACAATCAGATACATTAGATGACGTTAAAAGGAGAAAGAAAAGTTCGGATTATACTACCTGAAAACAACAAAACCAGCAGTTAGCCGTTGAACACACACACACACACACACTCACACAGTAAAGACTGGGATGCTAATTTCTCCAATGTTGCTGGAGACCAACACAGAACATCAAAAAGACAATCTGTGATTGAACTGAGTCTGCAGGATTTAAAAAAAAAAAAAAAAAAACAACAGAAAATAGGTGAATACTGACTAACACATGATACAGCTGGCCGTCAGCTCACCAATCTTATTAGATCTTAATAGAAAATGTTTTAATTCTGGCATGAGGTTACACCTAACCCGCAGCGAGAAGAAAAAATAATGTGTACCTGAGATGCTTTTGCTCAACAGTTGCAACTGTTACTTTTTTGAAGATGCACTTGATGACAGTGCCATCTTCCACTTGTTTCATTCTATTATGTTTCCATCGAAAGCGGGAAAAAAATTCCTGCAGGAGAATTCCTGCATCACACTTGTTTTTTCTTCCAATTTTCACACTAAGGCCATGATAAGTTTATGATGTTGTTAAAGATGGTCATTGTTGAACACGAATTATGTCAATTTAACAAAATATCTTCAAAAACATGCAATAAATGTCAAACTTATCATTGAAGAATGCATCAGAAAACCACTGCAAATGAAACCACTGATTCTATATTTTTTTAAGACAATTTTGTGTGTGTACAGTATCAGTATAACGAATAAAACTGTAAAACGCATTCATCTTAATCAAGAAACATATTTCTTCCTTAGTAAATTAATAACAGCACCTGCCAATTACATCAAGCCTCTATCATGAGAGCGATTTTGTAATGATATTTTAATAGTGCATTCCAGACAATACTGAAGAAACCTGCATGCACTGAGAAAAAAGAAACTTGTAAAGTTCTGATTTGGGGTAGATTTTAACTGTTTTGTCTTACAAATAGAACATTGAGGGCCTGTGTGCACAAACCATCCACTACTGCAAATCTTGTTTTAGTGTCAATATTTTCGCAAATTTGGACCTCAAATCTGATTCAGACCATCTGAAAAAAATACACTATAAACATTTTGTGCTGTTTATTTTAAAAAAGCATTATGTGCTTCCATTTGTAACAACAGTGTGACAATTTGGTTCATGTCTCTTGATGGTGGAATTTCACCTCCATGACCTGATGAGTTTGAGGAATTCAGCATTTTATCAAAGGTTCAATTAAGTCATGAGACTTTGGTGTGAACCTGCAGATCCCCTCCCCTGTTGCTGCGTGAATCGTCACCGGGGACAATCAGTGGAGCTTTGTCTGATATGAAAACTGGCTGCTGACTGCCAGTGTGGTGTGGTGATTAGACATCCAACTCTTCCTCTGTTGAACATTTATCAGCCTCTCCAATGTCACAAATCCATCCAGTGGCTCTCTGGGTGGAAGTGATGCATGCCAACTGTGTCAGAGCCAGATTACACAGCTCAGTGATGGCGTTGGAGCACTCAGGGCATCTGTCTAATGATGTGGTGTCTAAAGAGAGCTTCTGGCTGGAACAAAACTTTGTCCTGCACACTGAATGAGATTATATCAAAAGTGTGAAAAATGCTGAATTTGTTATGACGTTCCCTCACTCCGAGCTGAAATCCACAGGGGAAATTTCAAGCCTGAGGAGCTGCTTCAATGCTTTTCTTGTTAAGTTTTTGGTTTTCCTCCAAACACATGAACCATTTTACCTGGGAAATAAATGTTTTGTTTTATGTGTATATGTTTTACATTGACCACTGCTGTGAGCATACCAGAATTTCTTTTCTAAAAAAAAAAAAAAAAAAAAAAGCTGCTGTTAATCATCTCCTATTATTCTGTCAACTTTACAGCATAATGGTTTATCTACAGTTGTTAATCATAGACAAACATCCAAGTCTTCAATAGTGCAACGAGGCTAAACTCCTACTTTAGAGAATATACGAGTGTTCCTCACTTACCTGTGAAATTATGAGCTGAAGGACGCCGAGAGCTTCACTGCACACTCGTCACCTGTCAGCTGCC
Source organism: Parablennius parvicornis (assembly GCA_900302745.1). Classification (NCBI taxonomy): domain Eukaryota; kingdom Metazoa; phylum Chordata; class Actinopteri; order Blenniiformes; family Blenniidae; genus Parablennius; species Parablennius parvicornis. The sequence continues at coordinate 38,725 of OMNM01006664.1, forward strand.
TGAGCTTGTCTCGGGAGGCTGTAATATGAGATTTTATATAATTGTGGTGCCGGCCCCTGTGGCTATCTCTGTGGCAGTGCACTGCGATAAAAATGTCACTGCTGTCCAGACAGTTACAGCTGCACCGCCACAGCTTCTTGCTATGAGCAAGTTATAAATCTGTGACATTTATCACAGTGTCATATTCTGCATTGCCTATACATAAGTTTGTCCATCATGAATAAATATTGGGATTCACATAAACAATTATGGGGCAGTTCAAGTTATGTCACTTTTTTTGTCGGAATGCATTGTCATCTTTTTCTTTCATATAACCCAGCGAGGCTGCACGATTCCTCTTGAGCAGACAGTGCAGGGTTGAGAAAAGCTGGTGTCAGCATTTCAAACTGATCTCAGAGAAGCACTAATAGATGAATAGCAACCCCTTTGTTGAATGACACTCCTAACATTTGTCTAATATCAAATATCATCTCACCAATTTGCGCTTGTTTCCTGGTATACATTTTCATGCATATTTGGTTGACATTATGTGTATAGTTATCAAAGTAAATTCACACCTGATTTACCATATTGTAATTTTTATATGAAACATGAATCAAGTCTTTGTAGCATTCAAAGACACTGGCAACATAACAGAGACACACATTAGTAAAAAAGACAATCCAAGGAGGCATGTAAACAATTTAGTTCAGTTTATAGGTGTCTAATCCTTCCTATTTGTGCAAAAAAACGTGGGTGATGTTTGTCTGTGTGCAAAGGTCACCCCATAAATGGAAAAACAACCCTATGCATCATCCTTCTTTTATCGGCTCTAACTTGACCTGTGGGGCAGTGGAGATGCTTCCCCCTGACAGCATGAAGGAGATGTTCACCCTGGACAGGTCGCCAGTCCTCACAAACACCGACTTACACATTCACAATCTAAAGTCATCATTTTAGCTCAAACACAACTTTTTAGACTCAATTATATGCCAAAGTAGCCCAACCACATATGGGCAGAACATACAAACTTGAAGCGGAGAGTTTGGTTCTTTCAGTGTGGTTACTGTCTTGTAACTGATGGTTATGTGATATAATTGAGAATTCTTAAATATACTGTCTCTTCCCACTCCTGCCATCTTCTTGTCAACAAACATGAAGAAAGCTGACAACTTAAAGAAGTGCAGCAGCAGCTGGATGGCTGCAGTAACCGGATTCATATGCTGAAGGCTGATGACTAATTTTTCACAATTTCTTATTTGCAGACAGACTTGAGGGATCTTTCAGACTCTGGGACAAATTGACACAAAAAATGTTTTTTCAGGGGGGAGCACTTTTGAATAGAAGTAACATGTATGCAAGACCCTGTAACTCACACAAGGAAGCGACAAACCACTGCAAAAGTTTTGAAACTTTTTGGAGACTCCATCAATTCCATTTGCAATTTGTTACAGCCCAGCAAGAAGGGACCTCGAGTCGAGGACGACAAAACAAACTCCACACAGCTTCTCTTAGAGGATTTTCTTTTTAAATTATTTCAATTTGATAAAATCTTGGCTTTTATACTGATTATATGCTGTAATTGCTGAGACTAAATCCATGAGAAGTCCTTTGGAGATTATGATGTTCTGGTGGGTAGATGTGCACTGAGGGTCTCTGAGTAATAGCATTTGACCTCCAGCATCTCCCTGGGTGCGACCCTGCAGCCCAACATTGGAAGCTTGTGTTTGAAAAGTGGAACAGTATGTGGTGACACAATAACATATGTGGATTGCATATGTGCATTCGCCTGCATGCGTGTTTGTGCACCTACAGGTATTTTCATATGGGTGACATGAGGACTGGGAAGTTTTAAACATTGATTTGTGTCAGTTTGGGCTCAGTGCCTGAGCTCATTCTTTTTCATCATGGTGCTCTAAATGGATGTTGGCGTGTGTGTAAGTGTGCATGTGTGTGTGCGTGTGTGTAAGAGCCTAATGAGGGCTCAGTCAGAGCTGCAGCTGGTAAATGAGGCAGAGCCTAGCTTTGGTCAAGGTATTGATCTTTTCTTTTATCCCTGTGAAATCTTGTGCAGTGGCTCCCTCTGATAATCCTCAAATGCAGCCGAGATCAAAGCCCCAAAATAGTGCACTTTAAATCTGGGTTTATTAAACCAGGCCTCCCAATCCCTGTGTGTTTTTCCCAGCAAAACCATGAAGTGGGTGATTGTTGAGAAAAGAGAGAAACTAACAATTTATCCTATAAAACAGCTTGTTTTAAATAATAACATGATCATTTTTTTCACTATTTGTAGAAATGTGTTTGTTAGAAGAGTTATGTGTTATTTCTCTTACTGTTACTTGTTTTCATGCGACGGGGGTCGTCTGAGGCTTTGTATTGTGTTTTAAAATGCCCTGTGAGACCTGCCTGAAAGGATCTGTTAGAAGTTTGCTTTTTTTCTTTTTGAATTTAAATACTGTTTAAATTTAATTCTCTTTCCACTGAATCAAATCCCCATTTATTTGTAAGATGAAGTCATTGGTTAGATTCCTTTATTTACATGACCTCACATTTCAGTATTTGGTAAGTGAGTTTATTTTTCCAGTTAGGTCTCATGCTCCATCTGGCTAGTCTGACTCCTGTATGACAAAAGTACGTGATTATGCTGTTACACAGAGCTATCCGATTATGCAAATGGGAATAGATTTAGGCGTTTATGAGTCTCTGCCCTTCTGTTAGCTTATAAAAGACTACAACATTTTTTTGGCAGAATCATTTGGTGAACAATATATGACAATGTAAATTTAGGAATAATAGAAGATTGTTACCTGCATTGAACCTAAAACAAACCAACTGCTGTGAAGATGTCAAAGAGTTTTACAAGTTTCCTCCCACAACCCAAAAACATGCATTTTAGGCCAATTGGTGACTTTAATTTGCACCGGAGTGAGATAATGAGTAATATACCTGACAGAAACCAGATAGACAAGTTAAAAACAAAACAAAAAAATTTTATTTTTTCCCTTTTTTTTTTTTTTTTTATGTTTCACAATGTTTGTTTTGGCCTTGAAAATATATTTCACCAGCAATTGTTGAAGTAGTAAAAGTATGAATCAAGGTCAACTTTAAAGCAGTTCGAGTGGTAACAGAAAGCCCAGGACAGTTACATCACTCAAATAACAATTGAAAGTCTTGTCTTCTTCTGTGTTTTCATACTTTTTCGTTTTCTTTACACTGTCCATCTCCAAGGTGTCTGATTTTCTCTTGTTGATTTCTCATATTTCCTTTTTTGCTCATCTTATAATGTTAATGTGAACTTCATTGACTTTTGTCTGTGTACTTCAGTTTTTGTCTGTTCTCCTCAAATTCCCCAGTGTGTATGTGGAACCTTCCTCTCTTGTGCTGATGAGCCCCTGATAGCTCCAACCATCTCTCTCTCTTCACCTGCTCGAGAATGTGAGAATGTGAGAGTGTGTGTGTGTGTGTGTGTGAGTGTGTGTGTGTGTGTGTGTGTGTGTGTGTGTGTGTGTGTCTGTGTGTGGCATCTACACACGCATCTCTGTGACTCCCCACTGGGATCATAATGAAGACAAAGCACACTGGTCACTGTTGAT
>OMNM01006672.1:9920-23646 GCA_900302745.1 Parablennius parvicornis
ATAGGCTCAATAAAGTAAGTAGTCTTGCCCTAAAATGAAATTGTTTGTCTTCCAGCGTGAATAGAAAGCGAGATTTGAAAGTCAGATGCCTGATAACTCTGATATTACTATGCTTTTGTAGATGGGTGAGAATATGATAGTCAAGTACTTCACAGGATTTGGTAGAACGAAGCTGACAGTGTACCATGAAAATTCAAAGAGTAGTTATAAAGAAGGTGTTTTGCCTGCCGTGTTTTTGGTCTTGTGACATGTTGTGTGTCTCACAGGGTATGCTTATCGAATGTCTGGGAAGGAAAATCCTCATCACAGGAGGATATACTTTGATGAGTATCTGCTGCATTTTATTCACATTGACACTCACGTTCCAGGTGACGAGCTCAAGAAGAGATATCTAAAAATGTGTTGGGATTTACTTATTTGTTTGCGTTAACGTATGTGATTTTCTCTCTTTCTCTCTCTCTCTCTCTCTCTCAGGATGCCAGCCCTGTTGTCCCATACTTAAGCATGGCCTGTATTTTTGCTTTTATCCTAAGTTTTGGCCTGGGACCAGGCAAGTGACCAGATCAGTATCTTTTCTCTTGATTGCAGTCTGTCGTCTGCAGCTGCAGTTACACAATTGTTACACCTGCTTTTCTTTATCGTGTGTTTCTCCTTGAAGGTGGCGTGTCAAACATCTTGACTACTGAGTTGTTTACACAAAATGCTCGTCCCGCAGCTTACATGATCGCAGGGTCAGTCAGCTGGTTGAGTTTCTTCTTCGTTGGCCTCGTCTTCCCTTTTATTGTGGTGAGTGTTTGACACTATTGGCTGTAGCATCTTTATTTGAGTTAAAAACGCAAACTGGGATATCTGAGGGAAAAGTTCTCACTTGTATTTCTTCTTCGTAGATCGGGTTGCAGCAGTACTGCTTCATGGTGTTCTTGGTCGTCTGCGTCATGGTGTCAATGTATATTTTCTGCATACTTCCTGAAACCAAGAACAAAACCTTCCTTGAAATCCAAAACGAGTTCAAGTTGTCCAGCGACAGCAAGGCCGTCAGTCCCGATGGAGCAGGGGCAAACTTGTTATCAACATCAATATGAAATGTGCCCTTTGTCTCACAGGTGGAGAAAGAAAACTTTTGTCCAACTCACAAATTTAGATATAAAAAGATGAATGGGGACGGTTTATTGTTTACATGTAATGTCCAACCATTATCAATAATACTGTAAACCATGTTGCCTTCACATATTTCCTAGGTAGTCACAAGTGATCTTAAGTTTAAATACTTTTACTTGTTAAATATTGGATGTTAAACTTTTGTACCTGGCATTTTTCATTAAATATCGGTTTATAAAGACTATTTTAAATGGACTCAGAATTTGTGCAATTTATACTGGTTGACATTTAAGCTTTGTAATCTTTTATAGTAGCATGTGATCTGGGGAACAAAACCTTCACTGAGCTGTTTGCCACGAGTGGCGGAAAGAGTTTTATCAACAGTAATGCGCATGAGTCAGACAGAGAGAGAGAGAGAGAGGTTTTCTTACTTGAATTCAGTCTCACACTCTTTTGTAAGAGTTCATTTGGTGCCGTACAAGATCCAGCATTCAGCAAAAAGTCACAGTTTTTTGTTCTATATCAGCTGATATAATGCAGATCTCTTTCAAATAAATATGTTTATAAAGAGATGTCCAATAAACAAAACCTAGATGATCACAAATGGGTGCATTTCAAGAAGGAGCTTTTTTAAAACAGATTTTCTCATCTCAATTATGTCCTTGAGTTACCTTCTTCAGATCTGTTGAAATAACCCCTGATTTGAATTATATGCTTCGTTTAGCAAGAAAAATGTGGGCAGTCAAAGTTACTGCTGCTATGCAGCGGATTTGATAACCAGATTATCCCATGTGAGGTGAAATAAGCAGTAGGGAATTTGTTAAACCTTCCTTCTTGTTGTTGTCTGCACGGTTTGTGTTTGAATCATGTATGGCCCCTTTGAGGGAAGCCTCCACAACAAAAAAACTGTCTGCTTCAAGCCTGGCGCCAGAAGAAGAAGTGGGATCTCCTCAGTTCACAACTTAATTCGGCAGACCATATAAAACTTAACAGGCTTAACAGGCAAGTGATCATATCTGCCAACTTACTTTTTTTCTTGATGTTTCTTATAAGATAACAGTAGTAAACTGAGAAAATAAAATGGCTGCATTTTTAACAAGCTGTGTTACACATTAAGATAGAAGAAGCTTGGAAAGGGTTTTGAGGATTTATGAAAATTGTAAAAACTTATAAAACTTCTGCTTAAACGATCCCATGATCACACAGTTTCTCCTCTTTGCTTTGATTTACAGTTTCTCTTATTTAGTATAAATTATGGAAAAATGTTTAATAATCTTTTTATCGCAAAATATTATCTCCTGCACTGTCTGTGATACTATTATAATGCAATTTAAGTCAGTCCGGGATTAAGAATTCCAGGAACAATCTTAGTTCTTTGAAACATGAAAGTAAAAGTTAAAATAAAGTAAGGAATGATAAATATAGTATATTTTCAAATCTACATAACCAGCTAAGACTGGATTAATGGCAAGATAAGCTTTCAGTTGTATTTATAAGAGATCTCTAGCCGATACATACATCCAATTCAGGGTGATCAAACAACCTAATAACTATATCTTTGAATTGCAGGAGTATGTCCATAAAGACTCAAAGGGTAAAAAACTGAAAGAAAAAAAAACCTTTTGGTCCCTTTGTTGTGAGAAAGCATAGCTAATCACTGTACCCCATATAAAAACTTCTTTCACAAAGACATAAAAGTTGTAAATGTACTTTAGGGTGTTTAAAAAAAAAGTAGCTTAATATATAGCCTGTGAACATGAGTGTTCTTTTCATACATGGCACATAAGCTGCTCAGAATCTCAGTTTTTTTAAAGCAATTTTATCTTTCGATATATGAAGAATTAGTTCATATTCAAAAAGACCAACACCTCATAACATCTTTTTGAGGGCGGAAACATGGAACTATAGCTACTTTAGGGGACACAACGATGAATTCTACTCAATCCTGCTATGTGATTATTCCTCGCCTCCGAATGATAAAAATAAAAAATCTTACATGGATATGATAAGTGTCTGTTCCTGCTCTCCCTGCTCTGCATTGATCAATGTCCTGTGTTTTTCTTTATCTACTTTGTTTGATTATGATAGATACAATTGCAATATGTCATCACAGTAAATGGCATGGATTTTTTTTTTCTTGAAACAGAAGAGTCAAACTAAAAATAAATAAATATTGTCTTTCCATGAAATGTGGTGCATGGGAAACCCAGACACATGGAAACAACATGCAAACTGTGAAAGCGCAATTCAATACACATTTGTGCAGCCCCCATATGTGCCATTAAAACTAACTATGAATAGGATTAGTTAAATGCGGGAAAATGTTGTTCGTGAATGGTATTTACATTGTAAACTTAAGTTCTGCAACAATCTCAACACATTTAATTTTCTCATTCCATCGTGTGCATGTACTCTCCCTTCCAGCAGGGGGCGCTCGTAAACTTTAATCACCAGATAGTAGAAGTAGCTGAAGTTCCTCCCACTTAACATGGCGACTTAGTGCGAGGAACATGCACGTTTGTTGACATTCGTATTGAACCCAAGCTGCTGTTTTTTTTTATTTGATTCACAACTGCAGCCACCATGTCGAGACTCATTATTAAAAATCTTCCTAACGGGGTAAGTGAGCTTCTTTGACAGCATCAGAAACATGGCGCTCCGTCCAGCTGAATTCTAAGCGTGTCTGTTCGTACAGATGAAGGAGGAGAGGTTCAGAACCATGTTCGCCGCCTTTGGCACGGTGACAGACTGCAGCCTGAAGTTCACCAAAGACGGAAAGTTCCGTAAGTTTGGCTTCGTGGGCTTCAAATCTGAAGAGGATGCGAACAGAGCTCTGAAACATTTCAACAAGAGCTTCGTGGACACATCCAGAGTGACGGTGAGACCTGAAGTCATGGAGACACGTGCCTGTTGTACACATTATTATTATTTCCACATGTCAACCACATGGATGTTTGATTGTTTCAGGTGGAGATGTGCAAAGCATTTGGAGACCCCACCAAAGCTAAAGCCTGGAGTAAACACAGTCAGAGCTCAGGACAGGATAAAGCCCTTGCTCCGCCTGCATCTGAGGGGAAGAAGGTAAGAAAATAACTTAAACAGTGTAGAAAACCAAATGAAACAATTTCCTCAATACGTGTTTCTAAATTATTTATTATAAAAATAACACGTAGGTAGTAATTTGTTGACCACTTGTAATAATTGTAAACTTTTTTCAGTGTAATAAAGCCCATAATGTAATAATCTGCCAGTGGTGTAGTAAGGTATTTGATTCACGATTGTACTAACATTTTGCTAAAAATGCCAGTTAATTATTACATGAATGAGGCATTAAAAAAAAAAAAAAAAAAAAAACTTTTTCAAATGCAATAATTGCAGCCCATCACTTCATAATACATGAAATAATGCTGCATTTTTGGGTAGGAAATATAAGCATTTTTTGCCCGTATTCTGCTGTTTGCTTCTAAAATTAGACATAGTTATCATATTCAATCATTGATTATATGTATACTATGTAACACTCGCTCTCATACTTGTAAAAAGTCATATACTATTTTTATTACACCATTAGTAAATTATTACGTTGCTGGTTGTTACACCCCTGTGGAGACCAGGGTTAACTATCCTTTTTGAAACTCAGAGCCATTTCATAGGCAACAAGTATTACAAATGCTGCCTGTTACAAACTTCTTGAATGATTGCAGTTGCATTCAGAACACATAAGTGTGATATTAGTTGGGCCATGGCAGAATAACTATTAACAACAATCAATAACGACAATTACAAGTTTCTTTCTTAGTTGTATTTAGATATGAGGAAATGATGGTAAAGTTCAAATTTCCTTAATTCTTTTCTTTTCTTTCTTTTTTTTTCAGAAAAAGGAACAGACAAAGGAAACCGACAGTGCACTGAAAAATGTGAGTATATCAATGACCATGTTTATCTACTTCTAAAACGTACCAGAATGAGGTTATATGATAGAGTAGACTTTGATTCAAAAGCAACTTATGCATTAGTATGTGTATGAGCTTTTGTATTTGTGTTCCCAATCTTCTCTCATTATAGCTGGAAGACGAGCAGGGATTCCAGGAGTTTCTGTCAGTGCATCAGAATCGAAGCCAAGCACCGATCTGGGCAAACGACACAGTGCTGCAGGCAACACATGTGGACAAAAAACAGGCGAAGACCCAGAGCAAAAAGAATGTGTCAGATGATTACCTCAATTTTGATTCAGAAGAGTCTGAGGATGAAGAGGAGCAGGACGGTGACGATAATGAGGATGTTGGTGAGGAGGATGATGATGTTGAAGGTTGGTTATGATTTTTCTTTTTCAATAGTTAACATCAAACACTCACCATTGGAGGAACACTATAATCATGTCCCCACAGAAGATGATTAAATTGGGATTTTGTTTCTCTCAGTGACCACAAAAGAAGCACTGAAGTCCAGTTTGTCAGATATGGACTACCTACGCTCCAAGGTGGCTCCAACAGCAGACATCAGAGAGGAGAGTGAAGAAGAGGAGGGTGGTGGCGGCGGTGATGATGATGATGATGATGAAGAGAAGAATGATGGTCCAGTACACCACATAGACAGTGCCTATGAGAGTGGCGACAGAGAAAACTTCACCAAGACCAAGATTTCAGTTCCTTCAGATGATAAGAAGCAGAATAAAGTGAAGAAATCTGCCCAGCAGGAGGTGGCTGTTCAAAGAAAGCTGCATTTTCAATATGTCTATGTTAGCATTCAGTGCAGGGTGTTGTTTCTATGTATGCTTCAACCATCTCCATGTGTTGCTTGCAGATGGAGCCAACAACAGACTTCACAGTGAAACTGAGAGGGGCTCCGTTTAATGTCAATGAGGCGAGTCAACTAAAGCTTCCTGTGTCTGTTCAGTGTATTTTGGTTTCTGTATCTCTGACAGTTATGTCATTGCATGTTTCTTAGAAACAAATTCGCGAGTTCATGACGCCGCTGAGACCTGCAGCAATCAGGATTGGGAAGAATGAAAGTGGAAATAGAACTGGTATGTCACCGTTATTGTATTAAATTATATCTGTGTCACTGGTGTTTCTTATTATGACTGTCTAGAACAGTTATTCTCAACCAGGGAGGCCCGACCCCCACGCAGGTGAGCCCAACGATTCATGGGGCATTGCAAAGACGTCTTGATTTTGAAGGAGTCAGCATTTAATTCACTTATGTCACAAAAGTACTCCTTTTTAAGTGTGTAGAAGTGCATAGCAGCAGGTGAAAAATTGGTGACGTGTCAGGCCAAAGAGAAGGATAAATCGATCAAAAAGATAAACTGTACCGAGGTAGTTGCATTGAATATGACTTCATAGAAGCAGTGGACAAAATTGGAACTGAAAGAATCTTTTGTGGTTAAAAACTGGCGAATGAACATTTGGAGCTGCGAGCTTAAGAGGCACCAGTCCACCAAACAGCCCGAGATGGTGCGAAAACCTAAAGGGTTTATCCTCAGAGAAAAGGAACTAATTGTTACAGAATATAACAGAAACTATACTTCACATATAGCGTGTTATGGGGTTTCTGCAACTTTTTCTTGTACTTGTACAGATTGTGGAGGGGACCCGCCTAGAAAAAGTTGAGAATCACTGATCAAGTTTGACCTCAAAGTGTCTAGACAGAAAATATTCTGTCCCATTGTTGAGTTTTTTGTCCTGTGTGTTTTAGGTTATGTATATGTGGACCTGCGGTCTGGCGAAGAGGTGGAAAAGGCTTTGAAGAAGAATAAAGATTACATAGGTGAGAAATTGTATTCTTTCTTTGCATGTTCTCTGGATATACAGTGACAACATTTTAGATATACATCCAATACTCATTAAGTGCTGCTAAATTTCTTTATCTGTTATGCCTTTAATTATGATATAACACTGCACTTAGTTCTTTTTTTTTTCACCAATTTTCCTTTTTCATTGATTCCCTCATGCACAACAATTACTTTGCTACTATCTGCACTGTTCCAGAATATACATATTAACATATTAACAGTAAAGAATTGACCAGAAACAGAATCTGCAAGACAAATGAAATTAAATGTCTATGAGAACGTATATACCAGAAAATCATAAATAAAACTGAGGTCTTTTTTTATTGAATAAACTGTTAATATAGCACATCTATGACTATTTATAGTGTGTCATTAGTGGAGTGTCTTCTTATTACAGAAAGGGTTTCAGGAAGAAGCTTTTTTTTCTCCTTTTCTCTCTCCACACATCATGGAAAAAAGTTGTGCGTTATAGACAAGATTAGTTCTGAATTTAATGTCATTAGTCCTGATTTTAATTAGAAAGACCCTAGATTTATTTGTGCATTTCCCCATTCATTTTACATCTTAGTTCATACAAGACAGTGTTGGTTTAGTAAAATTAAAAACATCTATTAAAAATGTAATTGTAATAATAGATGAATCTGTACTTTTTCATGCTAATTACATTGACAGTCAACATGGGAAAATGACACATGTACTGTAACCTGCATTTGATTTCAGGAGGACGCTACATTGAACTTTTCCGTGTGGATGCCTCAGGGGGCAAATTCAAGAGGGAAAAAAATGCAATGGAAATTGACAGAAACTTCACCAGGAAGCTGAAGGAGGATGAGGAGGAGGAAGACGTTGCAGAGTCGGGTCGGCTCTTTGTCAGGAACCTCCCTTACACGTGCACAGAGGAAGAGATCAAGGAGCTCTTTACTAAACATGGTGAATGTGAAAACACACCACAGTACATTCTGACTGATTCAAATATTTGCACAGTTTTTAACGTGCCAGGTTCACCCTGCCGTCATCCTGGTGATTTATAACTCTACAATCCTTACAGGTCCTTTATCAGAGGTGCTCTTTCCTATTGACAACCTGACCAAAAGGCCTAAAGGGTTTGCATTTATAACCTACATGATCCCAGAGAATGCTGTGACGGCGCTCGCTCAGCTAGACGGACATATATTTCAGGTATTGGTGTCTGTTTTGAAACATCCTATCCTGAATATGTATATGTTTATTCACAGTCATTCCTGCTGCTCATCTGAGTAAAGTAACACTTTTTTGTCTCGTATGTTTAGGGCAGAATGCTTCATTTGCTTCCCTCCACTGTAAAGAAAGAAAATACAGACTCCGCAGATGCCAGTGGTTCTGGTTCCTCGATTTACAAACGACAGAAAGATGCTCAAAATAAAGCTTCAAGTTCCAGGTGCATGATGCATGATCACATGTACCCTCTGCTCTCGCCTTGTTATCGTTCATTTCCTGATTACATTTTTGCTTCTCCCACAGCTCACACAACTGGAACACTTTGTTTCTGGGTACAAGTGCAGTGGCAGATGCTATTGCTGAAAAATACAACACCACCAAAAGTCAAGTTCTGGACCATGTGAGTCACTTCAGATCCAATACTTTCAAATTAATCTTGTTCTTCTTCTATTGTATTGCCCCTTCAAAACTGAATGGCTTCATGATCAATATAAGCTATTAGTGCGAAATCATTTCAGGTGGTGAAAGTGTGACGCTGTTTGCTTCAAGCTGGATTATTCCACAGACTGTTTTTCCTGCAGCAGAGGAATTATTGAGTGGAACACATAGTGACACTGTTTTGTCTGCAGGAGTCAAAAGGAAGTGTTGCTGTGAGGATGGCTCTGGGGGAAACACAGATTGTCCAGGAGACTCGACAGTTCCTACTTGACAATGCTGTCAGTCTGGATTCTTTCAGTCAGGTACAGTAACTGTCTGTTGACGCTACATCGTCCCTATCTCTTCCTCTGTTTCTTCAATTTTGTACCCTTGTGTTCTTTCTATAGTTTTATGTACTATTTTCCAAAGACATTTTATTTTACTTCTAAAATTTAGGCACTTTCTCTAACATACCAAATGTTGGCTCTATACTAATTTTTTCACTTTGGGTGTGATATGAAAATGAAATGAAAAGAAAATTCCCCATCTATGAGACTTTGTAGATATCTGGTGAGTTTGCCACATATGTTGCTAGTCCTCATTTGAAGTGTCCACGTTCTTAATCTCATTTATATATTTATGGCAGTGTTTATTAATACTCGCTCTTGATGCAAGGCAGATATGATATTTGTTCCTTTGTAAGAATTTATGATCATTTCAATCACACCATTCATTTACACTGATGGATCCCTCCTTATCTGTTTATTTTTTTTAATAGTCTCTTAATTTTATGTATCTGAAGAACATGTACTCCTCTTGTATATTTGGAAACCCTCAAACTGGAGATTTTTCTACAAAGAGTATCTTGTTCTGATTTATGTGTTTACCCGCTGTTGGAATTCAATACTTTTTATTCATCCTTTAATTTTATTATTCTGAACAGTAGTTCTAGATGGTTTTTAAACGTCTTTTATGCACCTTCATCTGCTATAACGTTTTGTATTCTTTTGTTTATCTGCTTTTAAAGTCTTTAAGTACTGAACAGTCAACAGAGCTTTTAATTTAGACGGAATTAATATAATTCCCTGTTTTTCCTGTTTGTGATTTTATTTAAAAAAATTTTTACAGGCAGCAGCAGCAAGAAGTACAACTGTGATCCTGGTGAAAAATCTTCCAGCTGGAGTGACGGTTTCAGAGCTTGAAGAACTGTTCTCGCCTCACGGCTCTTTAGGCCGAGTGCTGTTGCCGCCTTCTGGACTGACGGCCATCATTGAATTTCTCGAGTCGACTGAAGCCAAACGTGCATTCACAAAGCTGGCATACAGCAAGGTTTGTCCGGCTTTACACCTGCAAGTGCATCCATCTACTGCGGATGTTGACTTTATGTACTGAAGATTTATCTTATAATTCTGATTTTTTTTTTTTCAGTTCCATCACGTGCCTCTGTATTTGGAGTGGGCACCTGTCGGGGTTTTTGTTGCAGAAAAGCCCAAACCAGGTAAAATCCATCAGTCAGATACATGGTGATCTGAGTTACTTCTGAAGCAGCATAAAGTAAATCACCAGAAAATTTACATTTACCTGTTTATCCTAGTTATGGTCCAACAAGAGACACCAAAAGAAGAGAAGAAGGAAGAAGAAGATGAAGAAGAGGAGGAGGAGGAGGAGGAGTCGGCACCGGGTTCTACACTCTTCATTAAAAATCTTAACTTCAGCACGACGGAGGACAAACTGCAGGAGGTTGGTCACTTCAGATGTGTAACTATCCAGAAGTCAGTTTAACCAACAACCAACAGTATTCAAAGTCTTTCATTTATTTCAGACTTTCTCCAAATGTGGAAAAGTAAAATCCTGCACCATCTCCAAGAAGAAAGATAAAACAGGTACTTATGATCACATAGAAGGTTGTGGGATTTAAGAAGACTTATTTATAATGACTTTATTTATAAGTAGAAAAGCACTCAGAGAGCGCAGACCTCTGCCAAATGGCGTTTTCAGTGTTAAGATTTCACAAATTCAAAGTGCTGCCATATCATTAACCTGGATCAGTTCCATATGAAATTTGGCACAATTCAGGCCAATGACCCTCCAAATATACATGTCAAATTTCAGGAGAATCGAAACAAAATTCTGTGAGTTATAATTTATGAAACTCATAAATGGGGTTTCCAATGTTAACTTCTGGAATTTTTCCTGGCCTTATTCTGGATCCAATCTGGATGATATTTTGCACCCTCCGAGATATGACCATCCTACAGATCACAAAATTTTTACAAGTCAATCAGATATAATCTCCAAGAGATATGATTTTTTTTTTTTAAATGACCCAATGATAAATAAATGTCAGAAACAGGTTCTTTGATATTTTTTGTATCCAGATGGTTATCCAGGTCACTCTCAAAATGATGATGTCCAGTATTCAGGAACCTAATTTCTGATGTGGCTTAACATTTCCTTACACACCATAGTGCTCTTTTAGTTTGCTTACATAAACAATTTAATTACAAGCACATGTTATTTATGTGAGAAACAATGTTTTTTTTTCTGTGATCTTCTACTTCTTTTTTTATCTTACAGGTAAGCTGTTGTCTATGGGTTATGGTTTTCTTCAGTATCACAGTACGGAGTCGGCGCAGAAAGCCTTGAGACAACTTCAGGTACTCATCCTACTTCGTCACTAACACTGACTCCACTGACTTCTTTTTTCACTACTTGTCTTTCAAAAAAAAAAACATTTTCTTGTTTTTCATCCCTCCTCCAGCACTGCAAAGTGGACGATCATCAGTTAGAACTGAAGATTTCAGAACGAGCCACAAAGTAAGATTTGCCTCAGAAGAAACATCGTTTGTTTTTATTTGTTTGTTTTTTTTACAATTGCAGTGCAACATAACGACCCAATTTAGCATCTGAACATCACTCCTCTATCTCCTGTCCTTTGTGCAGGGCGACTGAGGTTTCACGAAAAAAGAAACAAGCTGAGAAGAAGCAGACGGGTTCCAAAATCCTTGTGCGCAACGTTCCCTTCCAAGCTACTGTCAGAGAAATTCGAGAACTCTTCTGGTAGATGCCGTTCACAAACATATATATTCACCATGTTTGAAGAACGTTTTGAGTGTGATATTTTAATACATTTGATTCTACATATTTTCAGTACATTTGGAGAGTTGAAGACGGTTCGGCTTCCAAAGAAAGCAGCAGGTACAGGGAAACACAGAGGCTTTGGATTTGTTGATTTTCTCACCAAACAGGATGCAAAGGTCAGTCTGTGATTTGATTACCAAGTTTTTTTGCGGTTTTTATCATTATTATTTTTATTTTTAGAACTGTTAACTGTTGGGTTGCATATTTTGTTTCTGATCAATTCTATATTTAGATGATATATACAGTTTGCACTGATAAATCATTTCCTTCTGTTTTGCATACAGAAAGCTTTTGCAGCTCTCTGCCACAGCACTCATTTGTACGGGAGACGTCTTGTGCTGGAGTGGGCTGAAGCCGAGGAAACGGTGGAGGCGCTTCGACGGAAAACAGCAGAACATTTCCATGGTAAATCCACAGTGATTTAAAAAAACAAACAAACTGCGGCCTATACTTTGAGGCCTAATTTGCAATCTCTTTGTCTTTCATGTTAGTGGCTGCAAAAAAGCAACGAAAAGCTGAGGTTTTGGAGGGAATCATGGAGACGATGGAAACAGATGGACGTTCAGAAGACTGAAGAGACTGAATTAAATTTAAACTATAGAAGGTTGTCCCATTATTTGTTTAGAATTTCCTCCACAACATGTTTTGTATAGATTCTGGAAAGAGATGTGATGTGACCGGTTTCAGTTTTATATATAAAGTTTACAATATTTCAAAGCTGCATGTTGCACTTCGTCTTATGTTTGTGTGAGTGATTACAAAGATACATGTGAATGTGGACAAAGTAATGATTAATAAGGCCTGGTTCTGTTTGATGAAGCATCTGTTGTTGAAGGTGGAGCAATGGCACAATCCAAATGTGAACGTGAAGCGGAAAAATGGAACCAGAAGAAAAATACATTTAGCCCAGAAAACACAGCAGGACAATGTGCAGTGGTGAGCAACGTCTGAAATTGGGGTTTCTGTGTGAAGCCTATACGTTATCTTTGTGCCAGTGTGATTGTTCTCTGCCCCCACAGTCCAAAGATGAACGTGTTAAGTGGTGACTGTTCCTTTTGTAATGGAATGAACTGGCATGGGAATGATTGGTTTAGCTATTTTCCCATCGATAACTGTAATCAGCTCCAGCTCCCTGCTGCTCTAGTGTTAAAATAACTTCACTGACAAAGGAAAAAATATGGACCCTGTCATTGCATATTGACAAAAATTAAAGCTTTTACTTTTATCAGTATTTATGTATATATTGTATGGTAACGTCCGGATTTCTTCTACACCAGCAATAGTAGGTTAATTACTCACAATATGATTCACTGATCTAATAGGTGTACTTAGCAATTAACATTGTTGCATTTGCAGGATTTAAAGACATTTCAAAAATCATTTCAATGCACGGCACTTGTGCTAAGCTCTTTGTTTTCCCATAAACACTTGTGGTTTCCTCTTTGCAAAGCATCTGTTCCCAACAGTGCAGTTGAAAAGTGTGAGTAGCTTTTGGTGATGCATCCATTGTTCTATGTTTGAGCAATGGCACAAACCAAGTGCAAACACAAGGAGGAACAAGAAGACCAGGGGGGGGAAAAGAAATTGTAATTTTAGATGTACTAATGTGCACTTTCTTTAAAAAAACAAAAAACTGTATAAGTGATCATAGAATTTGTATTTGGACTGTTTTGCCAAGAAGTGCACAAACACATACAGAGAACATGCAAACTACACAGAAAGGTCCAGCTGGTATTTGAACCCACAACCTCCTTGAGACAAGAGTACTAATCCCTGTTTGACTGTCTGGCCTTTTCCAGAAATCCATAGGTACAGCTATTTCTTGAACAATTTCTTAAAATTCTTCAATTATGAAATAGTTTGATTTTTGTTTATTCTTACAATAATAAACTGTTCTTATTTCTTTTTTCTTTTCTTTTCATATATATATATGTATGTATGTATGTATATATGTATGTATGTGTATATATATCTACATATACATACATATATATGTATATATGTGTGTGTGTGTGTGTGTGTGTGTGTGTGTGTGTATATATATATATATATATATATACACACACACAAAATATATAT
>OMNM01006672.1:23695-34858 GCA_900302745.1 Parablennius parvicornis
TAAAATCTTGAAAAATCCGTCAACATCCCCAATGGTTGATTGTCTATTTTCTGACTTCTTCAGTGTGTGTTATGTTGGTTCATTTGAAGTTTAGGTTTGAATTAGAGATGCACTTTATAGATTCCAACTTCTGAAATCCTAAAATTGTGATAAATTAGCTGTTTTCATACATTAAAGACCTAATAAAGACAAAAAACTTTAAAATGTGTAAACGACTTAAGTCTCTTGAGGACACTTCAGCTTCAGCTGACTTGAGTGTGATCATGTGACCCGTCACGCGGGGTCATATGACTTATTTCCGTAAACATGGCGGGCAAGCAACACACAGGCTGTGCTCTGAGAGGCATTCCAGCACTTTTTAATGTCTTCACAGTTTCGCTGGTGTTGTTTTGCTTGTGTGCCTCAGGTCAAGCTGAAATACAAAGCGCTGTTGTTCACAGACAGACCGGACAGCTCACGATTGTCGACGGTTTTCAGAAAGATTATGTGGCTTATGCGAATTTCACAGATGACATAAAGAACTCGGGGTGAGTGTACACTGTTTTTTGTTTTATTTTTTATTTTAAAATTGTGAAGCCTTCTCTCCTCTGTTATTATCCCAATTAGAAAACACGCCTTTAAATACTGATCGATACAGCCGTGCTTGGAAACTCCTTGAACCGTCTTGTTCAATTATCACCAAAGATCAAACATCCGTCAATCACAGAATCAATTATGACTTTTAAACTCAGATTAAACATCGTGTTTTTAATGATAGCAGGTTTTATGTCTGTATCTAACTTTTGTATTGTGATGCCACAATTAAAGCTGCAGATATTGAACAACTTTTATATTGGTCTTGATTATTCAAGTATTGTATGTTTGACATATTTATCAGCTGTGAAATCCATATACTTACATTAATATTACCAATAGTTTGATATATATTCCAGTAATTGGCTCGAGATGGCGTCTTTTGATCACAGCTTAAATTACTGCTGTATGGTAGATGGATTTCATTTATACTAGCTCAGCCTCCGGGAAATGTTCCCCGCTAAGTGGGAAGTAGAAAATAAAATTAGAATTTTAGGGGATGTTTTTTTAAACTTTGATCTGTTTCCAATACTTTTGTTGTCATAAAATCATAAATAATTATCCCAATTACCCAATTAAAACAGCAAAATGAGTGTCAAATGGTCATAAAACAAGATTTCAAGGTCTCAATCCAGTGTTAGTGATGATGTGACTAACAAGCAACGTTGAGGAAAGATGGACTTGCTGCCACCTGGTGGAGTCACATCATGTGACAACTGGACAATGGAACAATGGACATTGGCTGTTCTAGCCCAAAATATATTCCGTATAAGCTTCTGACCCCCACGAGGAAGCTTCCCACCCAAATAGAAAGCCAAGGGTGTATCATCATTCCCCGTGCCTCCCTTTCCCGGAGTGCAACCCGTGACGAAAAAAATTCTGTAATGGCCCCTGTCTATTAGTATATAGATATTAATCCCAGAGGAAGTACTTTTATTTAAAAAAAATTCTCTTTTAACTCTCACATGTCAGCTGGTCTTTCTTGGAAGTCACCACCAGCAGTCAGTACAATGACAGCTTCCAAGCTTATGCAGCCGGTGTCGTGGAGGCTGGAGTCACATCCCAGGCGAGTTGAAACTTTTTTTTCCCATCAGAAATCAAGAAGCTCAGTTGCCTTTATGATTCCAATCTAAATATTGCTATATTGTTTCTCCAGCTCATCTATAAGCATTGGATGAACACACTCATGGGCTACTGTGGACCCTTTACTTTTCATACCAGTTACTGTGAGCGCCTCAAGGCTTTCATATCAACCAATCTGCAGTGGATTAACGAGCAAATAGAGCAACAGCCGAATTCACCCTACTGGTACCAGGTACGGAATTTATATTTGTAATTTAAAATGGAAAAGCTTTCAACTGAATTACACAAAAAAAAAAAAAATCACAGAAGTTAGATATATTATTTGGATATTATGTTTCTACTTCTTATCAGGTGCGACTGGCTCTGCTGCAGCTGAAAGGTTTGGAGGATACCTACAATGGCGAGTGGTCTTTTCCAACAGGACCGTTCTCCCTCAACCCATTTGGGTTTCTGTAAGTAGTTGTTGGTGGGGGGCTGGGGATGCATATGAATTAACTATATTGCCAAAAGTATTTGCTCAGCTATTTCTTCCATCTCTTTTAAATCCTGCATTTTTAATGTGGCATTATAGAACATTAAGCAACAAAAAAATGTCTATATTGATGTTGTTTTTGCGAGTTTTAACAATTTGTGGACAACCTCACTGATGGTGATTATAGATATAAGGTGCTTCGGGGACAAGTGCTACATAAGTGAAATGCATTTCACTTTATATTATGCACTCCTTCCACCCCACTATACTATCTTCATCAGTGTTACTGCCATATTTGTACATTGGGTGATTTTAATTTAAATGTGGTTAATACAATACATTTTTTTTTTTTTTTTAACTGATGTGGAATCTTTATTTTTCTTTTTAATTAGTCTTTTCCAAATGGGTGGAGATCTGGAAGACCTAGAATCAGCCCTAAATAAATCCAGCCAAACTCGACCTCTTGGTTCCGGTTCCTGCTCTGCTCTCATTAAGCTGCTGCCAAACAACAAAGAGCTGCTGGTGTCACATGACACCTGGAACAACTACCAGTCCATGCTGCGCATCATGAAGAAATACATGTTTGCCTTCAAAGCTTCTCCTTCAGGTAGTTCAGTGATGCAAGCGTGTCTCATATTTAACATCACTCCAAAGTCCCTGACTTTGTAAAGATAGGAAAAACCATTTTATTTAAAACATTTTTTTAACCCTTTCAAGGTGCTTATTGTTAATGTTAAAAGTGAAATCTAGCAGTTTTACAGTTCTTTTTTTTATGTGAGACTAAATAGCAACAGATTTATTTTTACAGTATAGAAAGAAGACTTGCACTTCTACGGTAATCCAACTGTAAAAACCAACAAAATACTGTAGTTTCCTGATTTGTAACTTTCAAAATGTTTGAATAAATATTGATTTCCCTGGTATGTGGGTACCAGCTAGTCTGAAGTTTCTAAATGTTCTTGTTTTTGTTTCAGAAAATGAGGTTATTCCCGGAGGAACTCAAGCATTCTCATCTTACCCGGGATCCATCTTCTCTGGAGATGATTTTTACATCCTGAGCAGTGGCCTGGTGAGAGCCAGTTGTGCTCTGCACTACTGTTAACAAGAATTCACACTAATTGTGTTATTATTTCACAGTGGTTGTCTGGTCTCTATAGGTCACATTGGAAACCACCATTGGCAACAGCAACTCTGACCTCTGGAAGTTTGTTCAGCCTAAGGGATCAGTCATGGAATGGCTCAGAAACATTGTTGCCAACCGATTGGCTGCGAACGGCATGGACTGGGCTAGGATATTCAGCAAGTACAACAGTGGAACGTAAGTTTTACACAAAAGAAACTTCTTCATGTTACGTTTATTTTCCTCATTAATGTCACCTCATGAGCAAGGTCCAGGATTCTGGGCAATCTTTAGTTTTGACAAAATAAAGGTTCAAGGTGACAATATTACAGGAGATCGTGCGTGATATTTAGGTTGCCAGGCTGCAAAGTGTAGCTGGCGCCATCGCCCCATCCGGAGACTATCCCTGGTTTTGAGTCTACTCAGTCAGCTGAGACCGACTCCATTGACCCGACAGATGGATGGCTTCGCCTGTCATGTGGATTGGGAGTAGTAAAAGCAACAGAAGATAGGATTGTATAATCTAGAGTCACATGACATGTCAGTTGGGTCACACATTTCATATTTGTTTACTGTGCAATAATGAAAAACCAGGAGATGTTTGTTGGTTAAAGGTTGTGTATTGACTTTGTTTACTGCTTTGTAGGTACAACAACCAGTGGATGATTGTGGATTATAACCACTTTACT
Organism: Parablennius parvicornis; assembly: GCA_900302745.1. Taxonomy (NCBI): domain Eukaryota; kingdom Metazoa; phylum Chordata; class Actinopteri; order Blenniiformes; family Blenniidae; genus Parablennius; species Parablennius parvicornis. The sequence goes on from OMNM01006672.1 coordinate 27,633, forward strand.
CCAGGAAAAACTGACATTAAAGAGAAGCTTTTCGTTGTGTTGGAGCAGATTCCGTGAGTCTTTGCACCCAAGCTTTATCAAAATAGATAATTTTGTGTTTCTACCAATAATTGTAACGTTATCAAAGCCGATTGATCTAAAAATAATCTCAATATGTAATGTTGAAGGGGAATGGTTGTTTACACTGATAAAACTGAAGAACTGATGAAGACAGGGTACTGGGCAAGTTACAACATACCGTAAGTATGCAATCAGCAACTTCTGGTTATTTGCGTGCTTCCGTATCTCGCATCATGTGATCAGTGGAGGTCAATGTCACATTTTTGTGTAACATGTTCAAATACACACATCTATAGGTATTATGAGGAAATCTTTAACGCCAGCGGCTGCAATGAGCTGGTTGAGAAGTTCGGTCCATGGTTCTCTCTGGACCAAAATCCTCGGGCTCAGATTTTCAGGCGGAACCAAACAGATGTCACGGATGTGGACTCCATGATCCGTCTCATGAGGTAACGTCTCCATGTTGGACAGAAGTATACACTCATCAGGTGCTCACTTGATTGGCAAAACACACCCACCATTTGTTCTTGGCTGGTAGAATAAAGTTTAAATTATACTGATATTTACTATTGATCTTCAGGTACAACAACTTTATGGAAGATCCATTGTCAAGATGTGAAGGCTGCAATCCATCTGCTAATGGGGAGAATGCGATCTCAGCCCGTTCTGACCTGAACCCAGCTAATGGAACTTATCCCTTTGGTGCTTTGAAGCAGAGGCCACATGGAGGAACAGACATGAAGGTTTTCATTAGTCTTCTGTTTGCCATAAATAGAAAATTAAAGTGAAATGCCTGCAAATGTGAAAAAAATTCTTTCTGAATATATTGCATTCTTACTTTGCAGATGACCTCCTTTGAGATGTTCCAAGATTATGGGATGCTAGCAGTGAACGGGCCAACCTGGGACCAGGTGCTACCCTTCCAGTGGAGCAGCTCTCCCTACGGGGATCTCATGCACATGGGTCACCCTGATATTTGGGCTTTCAAGCCTGTGAAAGTTACTTGGGCTCCTAAATTATAATCATACTATACATACAAATGACAGGATCAGTGCAAACAATGCCAGCCATGCTGCTAAATGGTTTGATAAAGGGAAAGATAAGAAGCAGTTTCCACATATTTTCCAATGATATTCAGAAGGCTGGTGATAATATTTTGAAATGACTGCAGTTCTAAAGTATTGCAATATTTTAATAATAAAAGGTATGAGAGCTAAGAATATAAGACAGCCGGACTGTGTGAATTGAGAACTTCTGCATTAGATTCATATCTGCTTTTATTTGTGTTTTTAAAAGATTTTTATTTTATTTTTTTAATTCAACTGATTGTATCAACTGCTAGGTTGTTGATTTGACATAAAATCTTCCACATGTCAGAACTATTCTTTGGGAAAATCACAAAGTATTTAAATGAACTCTGATGCAAATTGTTTCGAAAGGGTTACCAAATGCAACAATTTCTGACATTTTTATTTTGTGATGTATGAAAAATAAACTATGCTTTGATCATTACCTGGTGATTGAGGGTCATTTTCCCATTGCTGTACAGTTTGAAGATGAGGTCCTCATTAGTTATTGATGGACAAAAACAGATTCAGATACATTTCTGGTTGACTTGTGTCAACCAGTGTCACTGACAAAGCATTCCTTTAATTTACTAAATTAGTTAAGCAACATATGTGCTCCTTAAAATAAAATGTTACAACTGTCAATCAACCACAGATTTAACTTTGAAAATAACCTATAGAAAAGAAACTATAGCAATTACAGTTGTATCCGTGTGTGTTTGTGCTCAACGTACTGAATAGAACAATGATTGCAGTACTGTATACTGAATACTATCTGGCTTTCAATTATTTTTGCACTTTTTTTTAAAGAATGCATTTTTTAGCATGTTAATTATGATCGTATGAGTAAGGAATGTGAAACCGATACGACTATTACTGTAGGGTGAAATGTGCGATGCACCTGTAAATAAATATAGATTTGATTTGAAGTATATATAAACCCGTCAACCACGCGGTGACGTCAGAGCGGCGTCATAGCAGCGCACTGCCGTAAACTGTTAGCAACCTGTCGTGATGTTGTTTTGACTTCAAGCTTCCTAAATGTTGATCTCCGATTCATTTACCATCTACAAACACTATATTAGTATATTACCGAAACTGGCACCGTATTTGGAAAGCAGGGATTGAAGGTATGCATTCTTATTTCAGCTTGCGAAGTTTGTTAGCGACATTACAGTGACAGTAACACGTGGAGTTACGAGATGAGAGGAATTACACGTCTGTTGTTGATCTGTATGTCGATTTGTTCTTGTTACATTACTTCAGTTTCCCTCTGCGACGCTGCATAAATCTAAAGCAGAGCACGGGCGGATATCTTGTTATTGTTGACAATAATTTGAACTCATATTTAGTGTGGTTGTTTCAAGCTGCCGAGAAACTGCTTCGTCTTTTACTTCATGGTAGCAGAGATTAAACAAAGTATTGATAGAACACTTTCCTCTGACTATAAAGCTGATTGTTATTATTATGATAGGTCTACTTGTGTTGCCTTGTATTTTGACAGTGGATGTCATAAAATATAACAAATGTTGCAGACGGCTTTTAAAATCCACTTCACTGACACATTTTTTTATTCATTGTTTTTGTTTTTTATTTTTTTACATATTTAGTGAATGTTCAAGTTACTAACTGTTACTAATCATTTTTACATTTTAATGTTTATTGTCAAAGATACTTTGACAGGTATGAAAGAATACAATTTCAACTAAAATAAATTATGGTTTCTGGTGTATCTTGTTGAATATTGATATGAATTGAAAGTAAAACTATACAGTCCATTTCAAAACCTCTTGTCTTAAAAATCCAGAATTTGTGCCTATGAGAACATCTTTAATATCTTTAAAATTTAACCAAAAAAGGGAAACAAAGTGACCACGGTGCTTCATGCAATAGTGGCTTTTTGGGCTGTGTTGTCTTGCAAATAATCCATTCATTTTATTCATTGCCCATATCCTGCTAAGGGCTGCTGGAGCCAATCCCAGCTAATATGGATGAGGGCAGGGTACACCCTGTGCAGGCCGACACCAGTCCATCATCAACAGAGAGACAGAAAACCACACACATTAATATTCATATACATAGGGGCAATTTTGAATCGCCAATTAACAGCACTTGCATGTATTTAGACTGTTGGAGGAAACCCATGCACACAGAAATAATCCATGACCTTCTGACTGTGAGGTGAGAGTGCTAACCACTGCACCATCGGTAAATATTCTTATGTAGTGTTTGTCTCTTGCCTCACAGCTTATATGCCTGTTGAAGTCTTTACTTTGGAGCTGTTCAATGTGGACTTTGTCCAGGCATCTTTTCAGTTGTCCAGTTTGGAAGCGTCTCAATGCAAATTGAATTAGGTCAACTGGACTTGGTCATACTGTATGTATTGAAAGATGTTTCACCCCTTATCAAAGTTGCTCCATCAGTTCTATCCTTTCACTAGAGTAGACTAGGTTAGGCATTAAACTCTTTGGATGAGTAACCTTACGTTTTATATGCTATTGACATTTCATTGTTAATGGCCCATGTGTTTCAGAGTTTAAATACCTAAACTCCCCACCGTTGATTTAGACTAACTCTCGTGAACAGCATGAACCAATGAAGCCCCTTGATTAAGTGACGGAGTCCCTACCAAAACATAGGACCAAGTCTAGTTGATCTGATTCAATTTGCATTGAGAAATGTAGAGTTTGGCCATTCTTCCTGTTCATACTTGTGCTTACTTATAGTAATTTGGCTTAATTCCACAAACCGAAAACATTTGATTGAACTTAAATTGTGAAAAAAAATGATCATTATGTTTGAGTGTGTGGTTGGCTGTGTTTACCCTGTGATGGACTGGTGACATGTCTGACGTCGTGTATCCTGTGTTCACCTATAGTCCGATGGATATCTGTCTCTTACTTTGCCCATGACAGAATCTGTCTTCTATTTACAGCTTTCTGCACCCCGACTGTGTGTGGAGTCTGATGATGGGACTCTGGCAGCCAGTGACTAAGCTTAGAGATTATGTATCACACAATCCTCCAGCGTTTACTTTTTTCCTGGGTCTGTTGACTCTGGCCACTTCATTCATCTGCCTCAGCCTTTACAGCCACACTCACACCCTGCCAAATCCTGACATAGCGATGGTAAGAACTTATTTCATTAAAATTACACTGGAGATCAAGAGACATCCACACATCTTTCTGTATTGGTGATTGTGTTTGTTTCATTAAACTTGAATGGGTGGATGTTGTAATGTTCATTTTATTTAAAAGAGTACACAGAAAATATGATTTAGAGCTGTGACTTAATGCATGCTTTTCTCCTACTATTTTCTAACAGCATTTGTGAAAAATTAATATGCTTTATTCTTCTCATAGGATTGGAACCATCTGCTGTCCTCTTTATCCCAGTTAGAACTGTGTGAGGGAACAAATGAAAGCTCACTTGAGTTAAACTCCTCAGTTCCCTCTCCTCTTTTGAAACAAGAAAAGGATCAAAAGACTTCAGTTCCCTTGACAGAGGAACCTTCTTCCATCTCAATCTTAAACCTCAGGGTTCCTCTGGCTGTGACAGTCAGACCACCAAGTGATTCACCTAAAGAGCTCCATCTGCACACTACCTTGAGAGCCAATCTGCTAAATATTGGAGGTTAGTGTTGCTAGGAAGTGAATTAAAGTGAAGTACACATAACGTTTCTTTTAGGGTGTATTTATTTTACTCCTCAGGTAAAGAAAATGTAAGTTTGACACTTGAGGTTCTGGTTGGAAATGATACTCACACTTGCCTCACCATAAGTGCCCCAACACACCTCCTACCGATGAGTCTGTAAGTGCTTACTTTTAAGTTATCCCAATGCTTGAAATTAAACAAATTCTTGATTGAGTGTTTTATATGAACATGTGAAATACTTTTGTCAAGGCTTCCTCCAGAGTGTCCTGCATCAGAGACAAATATTTCACTGACCCACACTCTGGCAAGTAAACAGCTGCTGACAGAATCACAGACTTGCTACAGCCTGCACTTTAAGAAGGACCCAGCACTTACTGTCATGTTAACACAGGTACAGTTTTCCAGATATGAACAACACATCATGGTCATCCCACACAGTCTTCATGAGAACCTTTTTTTTTTTTTTAAATTAATAATTTTTTTATTCTTTAGGAAGAGCAGAGTATGGCAGAGCGGCATCTCTTTGAAGTTGGTGCATTTCTGCTGTTGGTCTGTATTTTACTCGGTTTAACTGTGAGTTTGACACATTCACTCACTCTGCGCCAGGAATGGAAAGCACTGGATCTACAAAATGTAATTTCTTCTTTTTCCAACCATTTGATTCTTTGTTTGTTAGTTTGTGAAAGATTGCATGAATAACATGTTGACCATCTGTTTTTGTACAATATCAGGATACTTGGCATGTAGAGAAATGATCTTACCTAACCATCCCGATTTACTTGCAGGAGCCGTTGATTGAGAGTTGACCATTTTCATCCTCTGGATCCTGAAGAGATGAGATGCATTTAATGTTCCTGCTCATCTCTTTTATAAAAGCAGTTAGCGCTGGGGACCTCTGGTATTCATATAAATATAGATGTAATATTTTCTTTCACTCAGAATCTCAGATAAGTTTGAGAAATGAGTCGTATATTTGTCATGAGGATTTTGTTTGAGTTTTGAAGTTGATTCATAACAGTGACAATGTTATGGATAATTCATATCTCCTGCATCTTCTTTCCAAATTGTTATATGTGCAATATGTAATATTAATGTTGGGAATTTTGCTCTAATAAAGGAATATAACTCGAAAAGTGATTATAGTGCCATTGGCACACCTCTTCATGTAATACCTGGACTGATGTGCACTGTGCATTCCAAGAGTATTTTTAGTGCACAAAAGTACACCAAAAAGAGTTTTGCAAAACACACTTATGAACTATTTGTGTATCTCAGAGTAACTAAAATTAGACATGGAGTTGTTTTCTTAAATGGAAGTTTTTTTTAACAAATCAGTTTTAATTAAAGTTGCAGTTGTAAAATGAGATTATCTTGAGATATTTTTTTCATTTTTACCTTAATGGGACCAAAGTCTAGTGTACTTTGCGCGCCAAATAGTCTGTTGCAGGTTACATATCTGCATTGACAGGAACAGAGTGATTCTGGTTTGTACTACTTCATGCATTGTGCTAAGAACTTTTAAGAGTTAATTCTTCAGCTTAATGAAACATCTAGCAAAGCCAGTATGATTACATGCAAACAATGTGTCAACCAATCTCGTTTGTAATGTTGTAATGTTTGTAATGTTGTACAGCTCAGAAATGGATAACTCAAATCTCTGTGTTGAACATGGTTTAATTTGATAAAATAAGAATATAAAACAATAATGATAAATATAAATAACTAGTTTGTTATTTTGTTGTTTATTTATTGTGTGTAACATTTTAGTCTTGATTCAGTGTGACACTATACAAAAAATAAACACCATTTTACATGTTTGATTCTATTGATGTTGACTGTAAAAAAAAAAAAATATATATATATATATATATATTTTTTATAGCACCTCTACACCATAAACTGAAAGAAGAAGGACAGAAGCTGAGTTAGTGTTAGTGTGAGTAAATATATATATATATATATCTGTGTCCAATAATAATAATTAGAAAAAACACATTGGAGGCTAATTGCTTTTAAAATGCAATTGCAGAAACCATGAAAGCTTATTTGAGTCTTCATCACATTTATATTCACCCCCATTTTGCTCTGTTTACTTTCTGCCATATCTTGTAAGGAAAATTTGTTAGTAAATTAAAATAAATGAATGTTATGATAATAAATGAATAAATCCTGTTCGTGACATTCTTGTATAGTCGTATCATATTAGGGGCCAAATTCTACATATAAGTAAACCTTTATTTTTTATTTAGTTGTCATCACAAATGTAGATGATTGGCATTGAGCCCCACCTCCCGCTCTATGCATAGAAATTTGATCTTTTTTTTATTTTGTCTAATTTTGTGTCTTGTCTATCGGTGATGTTGGTATCTGTTTTTACTCCACCTTGTTTGCATAGTTTTAGCTCCTAATAAAGTTTTTTTTTTTTTTTGGGTGGGGGGGGGGGGG